>VMDR010015217.1:0-22576 GCA_007922815.1 Macrotus californicus | reverse complement strand
GCTTTTAATAGGCCAAAACTATTCATAGAAAAAAGCTAAGTAATCATCAACAGAAGAGAATAAATACAGTGTTTAAATTTATATTATAAGTATCCATACAATGAAAATACAAAGCAACAGTAAAAATGATGAACAAAGTTACATATTTCAGGAACAAATCTTACTAATATAGTGTTGGGCAAAAATATATACTGTATGATTCCTTTATCTAACATATAAAATAAGTAAAATTAATCTCTGTTAAAATTTAAAATAGCTACTTTTGGGAGAACAGAGTAGATATCCACGAAAGGAGAAGAGGACAAGAAGAACTATGAATTACTGGCAACACTCTATTTCTTTACTGCATTGCTTTTATGTGATTCATTTTGCAAAAATTCAGAGTGCTTTCAATCTGCACCTTACTTCATGTATCTGTTATAATTAATTAAAAGTTTACTTTGAAAAATCAATAAAGTAAAAAAACATACATATTCATGTTCATGTGGCATGTACGGCTTATGAGCAATGGAGGAATGCTTTGCAATGTTGATGAAAGAATGTAAGACATTGTGTAAATGTACCACAGTTTTGTGATCCACTCATTGACTGATGGGCACTTAAGTTGCTTCCAGCACTTGGCTATTGTAAATTGTGCTGCTATGAACATTGGGGTGCATAGGTTCTTTTGGATTGGTGTTTCAGGGCTCTTAGGGTATAATCCCAGCAGTGGAATTGCTGGGTCAAAAGGCAGTTCCATTCGTAGTTTTCTGAGGAAATTCCATTCTGTTTTCCACAGTGGCTGCACCAGTCTACAATCCCACCAACAGTGCACTAGGGTTCCCTTTTCTCCACATCCTCTCCAACACTTATCTGTTGATTTGTTTATGATGGCCATTCTGACAGGTGTCAAGTGGTATCTCATTTACACAATGGAATTCTACACAGTAGAGAGAAAGAAGGAGATCCTACCCTTTGCAACAGCATGGATGGAACTGGAGAGCATTATGCTAAGTGAAATAAGCCAGGTGATGAGGGAGAAATACCACATGATCTCACCTTTAACTGGAACATAATCAACAAAAGAAAACAGCAAACAAAATACAACCAGAGACATTGAAATTAAGAACAATCTAACAATCACCAGAGGGGAAGGGGGAGGGAACAGTCAGGGGAAGCGTTTCCAGGAAACACTATAAAGGACACATGGACATAACCAAGGGGGAGGGTGGGAGAGGGGGAGGGGGGTGGGATTGGCTGGGGTGAGGGGAGAGTGGTGTGGGGGGGAATTCAAACTGTAATTGAACAACAATAAAGTAATTAAAAAAAAAAGAATGTAAGACAGTCTCCAGGAGATGAGGCTTTCGTTGTGGCTTTGTCACTAATTAGTTTCCAATCTTAAAAACTAGTCCTTTGACTTCTCTGGGTTATTGTTTTCTCCTCTGTAGAGTGAAAGGCATTGAACCTTCAAAAGGAACTTAAATTATATTTTGAAATTACATTTACCTCAATAACTAGAGCAGAGCTGTGCACCTTCTTTATGCCTAGCCCCACGAGAATTCCGATTTTTATTTCTATTTCTTATGTTCTCTCTGTTCGTTTTATTGTTGGCCTATTTCTAAAGACTTTTCCCATAACGGCTTTCATCTTAGAATAATCAAAAGTTAGTTTTTTTTAAAAAAACAGCAAAGCCACTTCAGTGTTTCTCAGTGACATGTGTGACTGGCCATCTGGTCCCATTCACAACTATGGCAAGATGATGCTTTCTCGATCTTATTAATTCAGTGCATGTCTTTCTTTGAGAAGTTAGAGGGTCATATTCAATTCCAACTTTCCTCTGAACACTCATGGGGAACATCTGGCACATGCCCATCCCTTAACTATTTTTTGATGGGGCAGGATTTGGTATGCTACGGAAAGCCTTTTAAGCACATCAAAATAAACATTCATACAGCGATCTCTTCTATTCATTTCCATGATTTAGAGCCATGCATCCATCCAAATAGCAAGATTAATATCTGTTCTCATGCCCTTACATCTGCTTTAGGAGTGCAGTATTAGAAGTGCAATATTTAGAATTGCTCCTAACTGTGTCATGGCCCCTGATTTATCTTTGATCCAATCTATCTTACACTATGCTGGCATGTTAATCTTTCTAAAACACAACTTTCAAACTTCAGTATGTTCTAATGTTTTACTTTATATCAAACCTCCTCAAATTTTAGCAAGCTAAAAGATCACTAAGGGGCATATACTGGTTTAAGAGGCAGATTCCATGTCCTGTACTTAAGATATTGATTTGGTTAGTCACAAGTAATACCCAGAAATCTGCCTTTGGTGGCCTGTCCAATTTGGGGAAAGACGGGAAACTTACAACTATTCTAGGCATTTTAGAGATGCTTCTAAGAGTCTTCTGTCAGTAGATGAATGACTATGTAGAAGTGAACTCTGTCTTGGCCAAACATCCAACACTGAATCTGCATGCTGCCAAGAAATTCCCTTCAGCAGGTTCCTCTAGATAATTATTTTATTTTATTAAATGTATTGGGGTGACATTGGTTGATAGGGTTATATAGGTATCAAGTGTACATTTCTATGACACATGATCTGTATACTCAGTCATTGTGTACCCACTACCCAAAGTCAAATCATCTTCCATCACCATATGTTTGGCCCCCTTTATCCTTTATGATGTCCCTACCCCCTTCCCTCTGGTAACCACCATACTGTTGTCTGTGTCTATGAGTTTCAGTTTTATATCCCACGTATGAGTAAAATCATATGGTTCTTAGTTTTTTCTGACTGACTTATTTTGCTTAGCATAATATTCTCAAGATCCATCTGTGTTGTTACAAATGGCAGTATTTCATCTTTTCTTATGGCCGAGTACTATTCCGTTGTGTGTGTGTGTGTGTGTGTGTGTGTGTGTATCTCACATCTTCTTTATCCAATCCTCTATTGAAGGACACTGTTTTGTTCCCATATCTTGGCCACTGTGAATAATGCTGCAATAAACATAGAGGTGCATATATCATTGCAAATAAATGTTTCAAGTTTCTCACATAGATACCCAGACGAGGGATTGCTGGGTCATATGGTTACTCTATTCTTAACTTTTTGAAGAACTGCCACACTGTTTTTCATAGTGGTATTGCCAGTTTATACTCCCACCAGCAGTGGGTGAGGGTTCCTTTTCCTCCACAACCTCTCCAACACTTGTTATTACCTGACTTGTTGATAATAGCCATTCTTATAGGTGCGAGGTGGTATCTCATAGTTTTTATTTGCATTTCCTGAATAATTAGAGAATTTGAACATATTTTCATATATCTATTGGTGGTTTGTATGTCTTCTTCAGCAGAGGTGTCTGATCAGGTCCTCTGCCCATTTTTTAATTGGGTTGTTCGCTTGTTTGGTGTTGAGTTGTCTAAGTTTTTTATATATTTTGGATATTAACTCCTTGTTGGAGCTGTTGTTTGCAAAAATCATCTCCTATTTGGTTAGCTGTCTTTTTATTTTCTTGGCAGTTTCTTTCGCTGCACAGAAGCTTTTTAGCTTGATATTGTCCCATTCATTTATTTTTGCCTTTATCTCCCTTGACTTTGGGGTCAAATTCATAAAATATTCTCTAGAACTTTCCCTTTGCAAATGCAGCAAAACTTGACCTGACTTGGACCATCACAGAAAAAAAAAACGCTAAAATCAACAGAGTGTGACAGCATGGGCTGTTTCACAGGCTTTCTTTCTCAGATTTGTGAGTAGGCAACTTTGGCCAATATCTTGAAAGGTAACAGGTGTCAAGCAGTTGCTACATGGAGGTCCTAAGTAACCACTTCAGAACAGTCTTTAGGAAGATCAACAGTTCATTTAACACTACTGGAGCAGATAAGAAACTCTCAGACTCCTATAGGAGCAGCCACTGTAGCTCTGGGAATAGTGGAATAATGAATGGAAGCCCCATGTGAGATCAGCAGAGAGACGTTAGGAAAAGAATGTTTTATTGTTTGGAGAGGCCCATTCTCTCATCCCTCCACCCAAGGGAATGACCCATGATGAAATACGTAGATTATCATTTTACATGACACTGGGAAAGAATAGCTGGGGAGAGTGTATTTTCCTACAAGACAAATGAGAATGGATAACTAGATTTCCCATAAAGAAATGTGATGCGAATGGAAATAATCAAGAGGTATCATATTACTCTGCCTATATCACCCATTTGCATTACCTCTCCCCCACCCACGTAACACTTTTCTTCTGCAACCAAGTAATACTTAGTTATTTTCCTGCACACACTGGCTATTTCATGCATTTACCATGTATTTAGATAGGCTCCTCCTTCTGTCTGCAATTCCAAACTGAGTGCCTACTCATCCTTCAGATCCCAGTTCAAGCTCTCCATCCCAATCTAGCCCTCTTGGACCTCCTAGAAATAACTTATTATTTTTATCTCTGTTACCCTCTGCTAGCATCTTACCATTTACGTATTTTTATTGTGTTACATATAACACTATACCAGAATTGTTTGTATTCCTCACCAGACTGATTCTTAAGGAAAGAATCTAAGCTTTTATCTGTATATCCCATTCATATGAAAATAGAGCATGTTCTATTTGTTCAATTAAATAGAATTAAAATAATTGAGAGGGGTAGCAAGTTCATTATGAAACATTAAAAAAGTAGCTGCGTGCTCAGTTCCCAGCTAAAAGGGTACCCCTCAGGGAGAAACATGAATATTGTATCCTCTACAATGGCTAAGACAGGGGACATGTAGATGGTTTTCAGAAACCGAATGACTATATGCTTAAGTGATTATTGTACCAAATGACACTGAGTTCACTTCAATTTGCCAGAGAATTAAAAATAAAGGGTAAATTCAATCAATGTGAATATTTTGATTCATTGTGCTATTAAACTAAAAGATACATTTAGTCAGAAAGAACAAAATTGCTAAAGCTTCATTTTAAGAGAATAATAACTAATGTGTATTGCTCACTTAGAACAGACAGGGCACCATTTTAAATACTTCAAATACAGTAAGCTAAAAATAGAGGTACTGTTACTGTCCTCATTTAGGGGAAACTGAGGCTTAGTAACTTTCCATACCACACTAGATCATGTAGCTGCTGGGGTCTGCAACCAAGAAATGGGGCTGAAAACTGCACACAACATAATTATATCATGCAGCACAGCCCAGATGATGTTATTAAGAAAGGTAAGGGCCCAAGTAAATTATGAAATGTTTTTCCATATTAAATAAAATGTTATTATTAAAAAGCTCTTTGAAAACTCTCAGTTTAAATGAAATTGTTCTTTCAGATATTTTAACCTGTTAAAATTAATTTTGTGAATTTTTTTTTCAAATATTTATTTGAGCTCAAAGGCCAGATGGCAGAGGACATTATTAAATGACCAATTGTAAGAGATATCTCTACTGGAGCTGATATTCTAATAATAAGACCTCCTTCATCTTGTATGGGAAAATCCATAAGAAAGCCCTTCTGGCTGGTACATTATGACCACATTCAGAGAACTAAAATAACGTGCCTCTGTACATATCCTTCCAAAGAAAACAGATATGAGAATGGTGTTCCTCTAAGCCCTTAGGCACCAATAGATTTTCTCGAACTAAAGGAAATGGGAATTACAGAAAAAAAAAATGATCTGTGTCATTTTTTGTGGCATATACCAAGTAAGAGCCCCAAGTCAGAGATTGTAAATGAACTTAGTCCCTGTTAATATGAACATTCATGTAACAGTAATAAACTCATGAATGTGAATTCCCACGCCTGCACTTCCTCAGTTTGGATAACCAGACCCCTCCAGATCCTTCCTGTATTTTCATGAAGAAATCAACTTGATATATTCAATGACTAAAATGAAAACAAGCTTAGGTAATCCCTCACTCTAAATGACCAGGAATTTCACAGTATCACACAACTAGGTAACTTTCATTAACCCTTAGGCAGAGATATTAACATTGACCCTAAAATCTTCCATTGCCAACATCAGCAAAAAATAACAAATCAATACAATCAAAGAAAAATACTTCATCTACCAGATCAATCTGCTACATCCTACACAAAATTTTAGATTTGAAATCATTTATGAGTAAGTATTTAGTAGTGTTTCTATTGATAATTAATGGAGATGTTTTATAACATTTTAATGTTGATATAATTTCAAGTTTTCAAGAAAAATTGTAAGAACAGTACAATAAACTTCCCTATAATCTCTATAGAAAGCCACCAGTTCTACCCATTTACATTCTACTAAGTCTCCTTTTCACTTAGTTAAGTGTGGGTGGAATGTCTAAGCCCTCACTTCCAGTAAACACAATGCTTATTCCTTGAACCTTCTTTTCATACCTATCTCTAAGGAGTACACTGACTGTCTAGGTTTCACTGAACTCTCACACTGGAGAACTCCCAAACAAACATGGTCATGTAACACCTCCCCCCTCAGATACTCACTTATAGTTGCACTTGGCATCTGATCTTCTCAATTAGGTAAGCCAACAACTTCACACTCACGTTCAAAACAACACAATGTCTCTCCCCACTTTCCAACTCAGGGCCCATCTGCATACTCTACCTTGATTAATAGCATCAGTGATTAAAACAGTTATCCCAAGTTAGAACCATCAATTACGTTATCCTTGACATCTCTGTCTCTTTCATATTCCACATCTCTGCGAGAATCAGAACTCCTTCCCTTCAGACTTACATATTTTTCTCCATTACCAATTTTCACTGTCTTAACTATTCTACTGTTCTGTATTTCAGTTGGACTTGAAATAATCTTCTATGCATAAGAGATCTGTCCTGAAAAAGCCTAGCCATTGTTAATATATCAAAAACGGTTTGCACAACATTGATGTAACCTGGCAGCCAAGAAGAGAGGACTGGAATGTGCATGCATGAACAATGACGACTTCACTATACTAGCCAGTGGGAGTGGTAGATGCCATTGAGTGACCATGTGCACTGTGTGGCTATTGCACTCAAAATGACTAAGTAAGTAGAACAACAAATCTGAATCACATTTTGTGTTAACTTTGAACATTACTCCACGGAAACTACTTGGATGATTCAGAAGCCTTTTGGGGACAATGCAATGAGTCAGCACAAATAAAAGTGTGGAACAAACCCTTCAAAGATGGTTGAGAATGTGTTGAAAGTAATCTACATTCTGGAAGGTCTGCAACAAGCAGAACACCTGAGGATGTTGATGTGTATGGGTTGTTGTTCCATCACAAGTATGCTCCTCCAGGCCAAACAATTAATAAGTACTACCTAGATGTTCTTCATCAGTTGACCCATGCAATGAAAATGGCCACAGCTATGGGCAACTGGTGATCTGCAGCTTCATCACGACAATGCACCTGCTCATGCATCATGTCTCATGCAGGGTTTTTTAGTGAAATATCAAATCACCAAGTGACTCAGACCCCCTATAGCCCAGATTTTACACCTTGTGACTTCTGGCTTTTCTCAAAATTAAAATCACCTTTGAAAGGGAAGAGATTTCAGAATGTTGATGAGACGCAGGAAAATACGATGAGGAAACTGATGGTGATTCCAACAGAAGATTTTTCAGAGTGTTTTGAACAGTGGAAGCGATGCTGAAAGAACTGTGTGAGGTCTCAAGGTGTCCACTTTGAAGGAGATTGAGGCATCATTGTACTATAATAATTTTTCTTATATCTTGTCTCTTCTTCAATAAATGTCTGTTTTTCATAGCATATGGATGGATACTTTCTGGACAGACCATATATATTCTTGATCACCTAATTAATACTCATCCTTAACAAAGCTATTGCAATGATCTCTATAAAATAGAGGTAAATATAATACCATCATGTCATTCCTTAGATTGTAAAGTTTCAATAGCTACCTGTTGCCTACAAGATTAAATCCAAAGTCCTTAGACTAGTATAAAATGTCTTTCAAAATCTGGCTCTCATCTTTTTTTACAGATTTATGCTTTTTATTTCTCTCTAACCTTCATGAATATAAACAACTAGATAAATAAAATCAAGCACCATTAATTGGTCACAAAATTACTTTGAAGCACATGAAAACCCAGTTTCTGTTAGGATTAAAAGCCATTCCTTTCTCACAGTAATTTTCTTTCTGGAAAACCATCAATTTATCATACAAATCAGGGCTCAAATACCTCCTCTGCATAGTGTTTCCTGAATTCACCATCTCCCATTATTCCTCTTCTATACACTCACAATACCTTATCTATATTTCTCTTTGGTTCTCATAAAATATGAGAATGCTCTATTGTTCCATTAAACTCTGTTTATTGTTCCATTAAACTCTGAGCTGCTCAATGGCACTCCATCCTCAATTCTAGCTTGCTGCTTGTCCATAAGGATTGCTCAAGACACATTTAACAGCCCTGGCTGGTGTCGCTCAGTGGATTGAGTGCCAGACTGCAAAACAAAGGGTCACTGGTTCGATTCCCAGTCAGGGCACATGTCTGGGTTGCGAGCCAGGTCCCCAGTAGGGGGTGAGTGAGAGACAACCACACATTGATGTTTCTCTCCCTCTCTTTCTCCCTCCCTTTCCCTCTCTCTAAAAATAAATAAATAAAATCTTTAAAACAAAAAAAAATATATTTTAAAAAAGACATATTTAACAAATAATACCATAGCTATGAAGTGTTAATGATTTGTGTGCCCTGTTTGCCAGGAGCCATATGTATTATCTCACTTCATCTTCTTCCACACTCCAGGAATAGACTGTCAGGTGCAACTAACGGTCCCATTCCACAGGCAAGAAAATGAAGATTAATCATTTTCCTGTCTTACACATGCAGTAGGGCCATAATAGGCATCATCCTGGATGTACTGGTCCAGAGCTTGGGCTCCTAAGCCCTTCATTATAATAAAATGAATAATATAAGTTAGTCCCTCTTATACTTGAAGTGAAGGATTTTCTTCTTCCCAAACAGCATTACCCTTGACATTTCTCTCTATCCATGAAATAAAGATCTGTGTTTCAAAGAATATCATTCAGATTTATAAACATTTTTTCCTGATAGCTTTATCATCCCTTTAACATTTTTCTTGCTGTAATCTACCCAGTTAACACTCAGGACTGTTTCAAATGTGAGTAGTTGCTATTCAGATCCTGGTTTTGAATGACTCATCCAGACCTTTAAACTATTCAACTCAATGTTTCCATTATTATTGCAAATAATGAACTGAATGGCTCTTCAAAACACTCATCTACTCTGCCATACCTGGGAAGACTTTCTTCCCTCAGAAACGACTTGAGAAGGAAATGTGCAGAGTAAAGCACTAATTTTAAGGTCATCACCTACACGTACAAGAATTCAGAGGTGTAGTTGAACTCAACAAGACCCATTACTCCATTCTAAATACCTGTTTAACTTAATTCTACCAAGAGTCCCCCCAAAACCAGTTTGTGTAGATATTCCCCACTTGAGGCTGTTTCGTTTCTCATCTCTTAGACTTTGGATTTTCTACAAAAACTTAAGGCCACACACACTGAGATCTGTTTTAGAGACCTCAGGGGAACGCAGGTGTGATTTGTCCTTTTAATGCCATTCCTTTTGCCATTCCCAGCCGTGTAAGCTTGGAGTGACTACAGTAAGTAGAAGAGACATTGTCGCTAAATTCAACATTTCTTTTCCCACTTATTTGACTCGGAACAAAATCCTGAGAACTGAAGAGTTACTTGAAAATGAACCCAGTTCGTAATCAGATGAAAACGTGTCAGGCCCCGATAAATTTCTTGTGGTAAAACTCTTTTTACATTCTCGTTAATGTCTGCCAGAAAACTGTGATTCCTTTAACTCTTTCATAAATAAAATCCACCTACCATACGATATAGGGAAACAGATGAGTGCTCGCCACAGTCCCTTGGAAACTAAGTTTGTTTTAGAACTTAAATCGGGCTGCAGGAAGTTAGGCCTGGAAGGGGCCTCAAAGATAAACGGACACATTTTATGGTGAAGCTGAGATCCAAACAAGAGGAAAGACTTGTGAGTCACAGGGCTTGGCAGGAACAGAGCTGGGTGCCAAGCCAGCCAACTTCACTCTGTAACTCGGGGCTGACACCCACCATGCTCCCTGGGATGAGCCATGATGGTGTGACATGAACAAAGGAGACAAATGCCATCCCTGACATGCCCAGGCCTTTCTTTGTAAGAGAGACTCACCCAGAGAGAGAAAAGGGCACTAGATATTGGTTTTCACTAATAATCTTCCTTTATCACACTAATTTCTATTACGCTTAGTGCTAAGGAAATACTACTTAATTAAATAAATATGACCTGTAATTCCAAAATTAACTAAATGTGCATTTCAATATGGCAAAGTGCTTTTAATGTCAGCTTTAATATCCTCATTCTCTGTCTTCATTGATCAAAAGTCCATTTATGAAAACAAAATACACGCTAATACTTCCTCTCCTGAGTGATGAGATTGAAGGGTAATCTTATTTTCTTGTGCATGTATTTTTTGACTTTCCAAGTTTTCTACAGTAAATGTGTTATTTTCAATTAAAAAATAAATTTTAAAAGAGAAAAAGAATTATCCTTTAGGGTCCATCTTTAGTAGGACCCCATATTAGTCTCCTATTGGTACTGTAACAAATTATTATAAATTACCACAAGTTTAGTGTCTTAAAATAACACAAACTTATTATCTTATAGTTCTGGAAGTCAAATGTTCAAAAGGGTTCACAGGACCATACTGCTTCTGGAAGCACTAAGGGCAAACCAATTTCCTTGGCTATTTCATCTTCTACAGCCACCTGAGTTCCTTGGTGGACAGTCCCTTCCTCCATCTTCAAGCCAGAAGCACCCCCAACTCTTTCTCTCCTTTACCTGTGCTTCCATCATCACATCTCTGACTTTCTTCTGCTTCCAATTTCCAAAGACACTTTGATTAAACTGGGCTCACCTGGATAATCCAGGATACACATCAATATCCTTAACTTAATCATACCAGCAAAGTACCTTTTGCCATGGAAGGAAATATGTTCATGGATGTAGACATCTTTGCCAGGGGTGGGGGTGGGTAGCATTTATTCAGCCTATCACGGACCCTGTTTATCAAGCCTTTCTGATTTCTTCCAAACATTCTCAGTCTTTCCTACCTCTCAATTTCTCTCCTCTCTCTCTCTTTATTCACTACCCCTGTCTGTCACATCAACAAACACAGAAATACTCACACACACCATGATTTTTTATGTCTCTACAGGGTATGAGAAAAATTGCACTTAATAGTATACCAGTCAACAGTCTTGATCCCTTCCCTTCTGGACTTTAAACATCATTAATTTTTTCTCTTTCTCCCTCATTCTCCCTTCTGTATTCAATCACCAAAGATGAACTAAGCACCTACATAGTCCCAGATACTTCTATGTTCCAAAGACAGAATGTTGAACATTGCCGATGATGACACTGCTCAGAGAACTTTCATTGTGCCCTAGCACACAATGAGATAACCCTGGAGGGTGAGATAACCCTGCAGACAAATATATAAACCAAATAACTAGACATTGTTGTCTAAATAGTAGGAGGTAAACAGGTAGGATGTAATAATGCAAGAGGAATAAAGAAATGAATGGCAGAATCATCAGTGAAGGTGTTTCTAAAGGGTGCAGTTGAGGCAAAGCCCTGAAATGGAGGTACAAGGTGGAGTAGAACGAAACCAGATTGGTTTCTGTGAATACAGACTTTACTGCGGATAAAGGCTGTCCTGAGTCACTTCCTCCAGTATCTACAATAGATCCCGTTACTGTTCAGTGGCATCGGTACTGGTTTGGACTTGGGAGACATAAACAAATGATAGAGACAACAGAGAAATAGCCTTTAGTTTCCTCATCTTTAATATTAGGGAATTGAATAATAAAATAACATATTCTATAGATAGTTAATAAATATGTATACAATTTCATTTTAAATAGTTAAAGATACACTGTCCTTTGGGATACTGAAAGTCAAAGGTATTTGGCTCTAACATACCGCTTTATTTAGGTGTTGTGTGTGTTGTGTGTGTGTGTGTGTGTGTGTGTGTGTGATAAATGTCAAGTTGGTGGAGTGTTTCGTTCCAAGAATCATCAAATAGACCAAATGACCGAAAAATAATTACAAGTTTATTATGGTCATCTAAGCCCGTGTTATCATCGTTTCTGAAATGAGGCTTCTGATTCCTTTGTGCTTCTAATAAAAGTGCGTGCACAGCCGACATTTATTGCCCTGACTCAGGCATGCTGTCCACCAGCTGTGTTCCTCCTTTGCCACATCTCAGCACTGGAAAATTGGCTAACACTGCTGACCCCAATATGATCTGGATTCTAGTCAATACCTAGGAAAACATTATAGATCATTCTTATTTGATCATAACAAGGCAGCTCAGCCCTATTTTATAATGGTCATAAGTAAAAATAAATAACCAATTTTGCCTCAATGAAATAAAATCGATACTGCTCCTTTGCAATATGCTTCTCAGGGAAGAAATCCACAAATTAGTCTCATTTCTAAAGGCATAGTAGCAAATCACTCAGATGTATAATTTTTTTTTCAAGTCAGCATGAAATGGACCAAAACACACAATCTGTATTTTGCGGCTCCCCAACAAGCTCACAGTGGCTCAACTTAAAGTAATTTTTACAGATGATTACAACGGATATATATCCTTGTGCACCTTAGAACAACACAATCTAATTCCTTTTTTGTGACCAAGCATAACATAAAATGAGATTTATCTGTGTGCTCACAATATCTATTAGGTGCTGTGGAGATGGAGATGGGCTGGGCTTTCCTGCTCAGAAAGACACTGTCACTGACAGTGTTCTGACACTTAGGATAAATGGAGTTAGTTCAGTGTGGCCATAAAAGTCATTCCTGGTGGTTTTTTTTTTTTTCTTCTTAAAACTCCCAATCTTACAGTGGTAGTTAGCAGGGAAAAAATGTGAACCTTTTGCTTACAGGTTTTTATCAACTTTTCTGACTCCTTTATGAATTTTTAACTAGGGTCTTAGATTAGACAATGCAAAGTACACAAATAGAATCAAGCACCGATCCATTAACAAACACATGAGAAAGAAGTAAAAGTCATATGCTTTTAGAAGTTAAAAACATATGTTTCACCTAATAATTTGGCAAAAAAAAGAGAAATACATGAAATGTCAAATATTTTCATGGTTTATAATTTTTCTCAAGCAACAACTCAAAAATATAGGGAAGTTTATATATTGCTTTAAAATCAAATAAAGAAGGCATATGGCCAATAAAATGCATTTTTTTACTTTGTCTGGGCTTTTTGCTTATTTGTTTCCTGTTTGCTAATTATTGAATAGTAGGGGAATAAATGTACAAAGGCAAAAACATTTTTTCAATGTGTCATCAGGTCAGGGACTGGGGCTTTTCTATAAAAATCGAGGGTGTCCCTCCTGTCTGTCTGTGCAGGGCAGCAGAACCACCTCACCCCCCCCTCTGCCCCCTGGAACTCACGCACTCCTCTTCTCAGAAATAAGCATTTAAATATCGCTTAGGTGGCTGTGTATGAAAACAAAACAGCCAGCACCCATAGCATTTTTGAAACCTTATTTCCTTCAGTGTTAAATATGGTACAGCTATTTTTAAGAATAACTTTATATGTATAATTATAGTAAGTCATGTACAATGAAGCACAATTCTTAAATCCGAACTAAAGACAAAGCACCCCGCCCTCCAGAGAGTGGCACTCTTCCCCACGCCCCACTTCACCTCCTGGGTCCCACGATAGCAATGAGACCTCTGTGTGAGGCTGATATTAGTGTCATCTTCTTATGTACCCATTCATCAACTCACACCAGCCTTGGGTAGGGCAGAATATAAGACTCCTCCAGTTGCTACTCTTGGAAAAGGGAATAATGGAAGAAAGTACAGAGAACTTTTATTATGGGTATGGTAAGAGGACTGAATTGCAAGTTAGAATTCTGGGTTCTGCCTCTGACTCTCTCTTTCACTGTAGTGATGCTGGGTAATTTGTTAATCTCTCTTTACCTCAATTTCCTTACATAGTCAGGCACTGCATCACAATATTTCAGTCAATGACAGGCCACATATATCAGAATGGTACCATAAGGTTACAACAGGGCTGAAAATTTCCTAACGCCTGGTGGTGGTGTCGCCCATGGCCATCAGAACATTGTTATATAAAGCATTACTCATGTGCTCGTGGTGATGCCAGTGTAAACAGACTCCGTGCGCTACCACTCACACAAAAGGACAGCACGTGCAAGTTACGTACAATACAAAATACTTGATAATGATAATAAATGACTATGTTGCTGGTTTATATATTTACGAAACTTCTTACTGTTATTTTAGAATGTACTGTTTCTACTTACAAAAAAAGTTTGCTGTAAAACAGTGTGTGGTGTTCCACAGGCAGCAGCCTCATGCGTCTCGTGTTTACTATGTCCCTTGATTGCCTCACTTTCTCATGTGCTTGATTTAATCTCGTATTGTTTTGTGCAGTAACATGCTGTGCAGGTCTGTGGCCTAGGAGCGATAGGCCGTACTGCATAGTCTAGGTGTGTAGCAGGCTAGACCATCTAGGTTTGTGTAAGTGTGCTCTATTATGTTCATATGATGATGAAACCGCCTAATGACACATTTCTCAGGACATATCATGTCTTAAGTGGCGCACAACTGTGTATAACAGAAAGGGGTTGGACTAAATACTCTCTAAGGCTCCTTTCAAAATCTTTATGAATTCCCAATTTCAGTGCTCTTGACTAAAAGCTGTTTCCTTCCCCTCTCCCCCATGTGGCTCATTTTATATAAATGGCCTGGAATGACAAAACCCTTCATCCTCGCCAGCTGAGTGTGCGTAGCTGACCTCCATTTCACACAGCCTATGTGTGTATGGCTGACTGGCTTGACTATTTGCAAGTCAGCCTTCTAGCAATTCATCTTATCTTTGCAAGTTGGCAACAATTTAGAGGTTAAGACAACTGGAGTAACCTGACCGTGAAATGGCCCCTCCCCGGCTCCACTTTGGCACAAAACCAGCCTTTTGTTGTCTGATGTAGCCAAGCCTCATTCTTCCAGTATTCAGCTTGGAAATTTAACATTCTTAGGCTTCTTCATGAAAAGATGACAGGGTACCACTGCCACTAAGAGCCTGCCCAGCTGTTCCCTCTTACACAGTTAAGTCCAAAGGCAGGCAAAGAGTGGCACCACCCAAGTCCAAAAGACAGGCCATCCTGAGGGCGGGCCACCAGCACTTTCGACCATGCTGTAGCAGATATAAATCCTCTCTCCCAGAAAAGCCAAGTCAACAGAGGAGATGCAAAGATGACCAGTTTGACAACTGAAAGGAGTCATGAAAAATGAAGGAGAAGTGCAATTAGATTTTCAGTACTTCAATGTTCATAATAAATTTCTGCTCAACAAAAGGACACATTTGTCTTAGGGAAGGGCTAGGGGTCACGTTAACACCATTGACTCAAAGGTCAGAATCATGAAACAATTCATGTTTATTCTGACTCTGTGGTACATTTTTATGGAGCTAGACAGTTTTTAAATGTCCTTATGTAAAAAGTAACCCCTGCTGATGGAAATAGTTTTTCTTATGACATCAGTTTTAAACACTGTGGACCTACAACCCTTAGTGCTACTGGACTCTGGACCATATTTTGAGAAATACTGTCACTAATAACTTTGACTTTTGGCCCCGAGAGAACAACTTTTAAGTTGAATGTTAGCTGAAAAAGCATATTCCACTTTGCAGAAGTCAATGACTATACCTCCTTCCTATATTACCTTATTAAACTTCGCTCACTGCCTATTATGGGGTATAGCAATGCAAAATATTAATATTTAACTACTTCAATGTCTTCGTAGGCTACGCTTTCACATGCATTAGCTCTTTGGAATCTCACAACAATCCTACTCTCAAAATATATGAACATCTCAACATGACACAACTGTCCAGGGCTGGCCCTGGAATCCTGATTCCAAGCCTGGTGCTCTTCCATTGCACACACAACAACAACAACAACAACAACTCAAACAACTCACAGAGCTGCTGGGTAATCAGATTCCATGTTAAAGTTTGGAAGACAAGAGTTGGAAATCCAAGCAAATGCAGCCCAGGGGACACTCAGAGGTAAGAGTTCCAGTTGCAAGTGATAGCTGAGATGCGGAGATTGAGGCGGCACCAAGCACGGAGTTTCACTCATCAAGCCCTAGTTGTAAGTCTTTTATGAGTCTGACATGAATGTATCTATTAGCCATTTAAGTAATTTTATTCTTTATGGAGCATCTTTAGAGAATTATGAAATGCCCTGTTTTTGTCTAAATTAATGACTTTGCCCCAAAATGATGACTGGACTTCTGATACCTCTGCTGGTTAAAAAAAAAAATTGTTTGTGGACTTGGACTTCAGTATTTAATCAAAGCCAGCATTCCTTCTTAAATTGAAATAAATTTCAAATCTTTGTTCTCTACAGCCAGTGAGGAGGTGGGCATCAGTGGAACTTACAGCATTTGTGCTAGAACCCCATTTCTGAAACAAGGTACTTAACACTAAAATATGCACACAGCCTTCTTTAGGCCACTGACAGTCACATTGCAGAACCTGATTATAGTTTGAAATATGTTGCCTGACTCCCCAGCATCATTCATTTCAAGGATGTAGAATGACAGGCAAAAAGAGCTGACCAAAATAAATTGTCTCGCTGTGCACACTCAATGAGGCTCACCTTAAAAAACAAAGAAAAATAAAAACACGAGGAACATCTATTCTCACCAAGCGAAAGTAAACTCAAGTCTGAATGGAAGCATGTCCCTCCTTGCTTCTGTATGAGAAAATACAATTTACAACATAGCCAATGTTTTCACTGAGCACACTGAACAGGAAAGCAAATTTCGGGGGTGGAAGCATACTGTTTTGTTCACATGACTGCTCTGTGGATTATGAGAGATGGATGTGTTTTTGTTTCTAGGTATCATATAAAATGAAGAGGTGCACATTGCCCCAGTAGATGTTCAGTATGATGTGGGTCACACAAGGTCATACCTCCAAATACCTCAGATCTCTGGAGAATTCTCTCTGCTTCATGCATCATTTATTTCCCTGGTCTGGCTTGACTTTTGTCAAAAGTCTCAACACTGTTATCACGGTATGATGAATTGTTGCTACAAGAATAATTTTTCCCCTAAACTCATACAGGTAGCTTTTCCCAAGGTTGGGTCCATACAACACACAAAGGGCTCATTGAAAGGTTCAAATATGCCCATCAAAAATTGTGTTTTTTTTAATTCATGAGACAAATGTTTTGAGTGACTGCTTTGGGAATTAATCTGATGAGTGTTTTGGCATTGTGAAAATATAGCCTTAGTTTTAACAAGGATTTGCTGCAAATCCTAGAAAATGGACTTGTCGAATGACAAAGGCCTTTATTCTGTCTATGGTCTACTTCTGAAGTGCTGGAGAGTTCACTTTGATGAAATTGTGAAGATAACTAGATTTTAACTTTGATATCTAGACTCTAGAGTTCCACAGAAATGTACCAGGAATTTCATTAAAAGGTATTTAAACTTTAATAAATACATGTTTGAACATTTTAAAAGGGTAACAATAACATACACTCACAATTCCCATTTTCTTCACATGAGTTTATTCCTCCACTTATCACCTATTCTTTTCCAACTCTTTTCCTTTCCTAGAAAAACAATATCCAAACTTTTAAGTTCCAAATTAGGAACAAAACCTCCAAAGCCTTTGGGGCCCAGGTGGGCAGGGCAATGCACTGGGTTCAAGTGAGCAAGACATACATGGGGGAGGCAGCAGGCAGTATTCAATGCCTCCCACTCTTGTGTTCATTTCAAGCCTGGTTTGTTCTCTCTCATCTTGGGAGGAAAGAGTAATTTTGTGTTCATAGCCCATGCAAAAGAAAACATTTCCATGTACCTTAAAATTTTGATCAATAGGCTGGTGTTATAAGAGGAAGTATTGGGAAAGATAGCTTGGAGAAGTGGTCCCACTGACAATCGGACTGAGTGCATGAGGGTTTTTTGAAAAGGGGAAGAACTAACTGGTGGGCTTCTGATGATCTCAGCTCACTTGATGTTGATGCTACACTGAGTGCCAGAGGCTGGGGTATAAGGGTGGTTCTCAAAGCAGCGAACAATATGGAACCGGCATTACGAATATATGATCCTGTGATTTCTTACTCCCTGTTCATTTATTCGCCTATTCAACAAAAACTTTAGCATCTTTGTGTGCAAATCCATGTTACATGTTGGGATCATAAAAAACATTTAAGTGAAAAAGAGCTCAAAGGAAAAGTGGTTGTTTCTATTTGGGAACTTGAAAGCAATGAGATTTGAAGCTCCAAAATGGACCTAGCGTTACAAGGTGACCAGAGCCAAGGGGAGGAAAGCCTTGTTTTAGTCCCAGAGAACACTGGAAGTGGAAGCAAGGAGGCAGGAAACAAGAATGCATGATGGTCGCAGATGCAAGTAGTAAAGGTATCAGGCAAGAGGGGAGCATCATCGTGAGGGGAAGGGATGGGAGACAAGTGAGAAGATGAGACAGGTGTGGAGAAGGTGAGCTAGCTCCCAGGACTCAGTTTTGGAATATAGGCCTCATCCGATAGGTAGACAGATGCTTTAACATCTTGAAGTGTTTTTGATTAAAGCCTATGTGAGCAGCAAGGTTTGTTTGCTTTGTAAAATATACTATCATTTTATTTTACACGTGTGGAATCTGAGAATCAGAACTATGGTAATTTGCCAATAATAACACGTTTACTAAGCAGCAATGGCTCTCAAACCCAAGACCGAAACCTGTAAACGCAGGGCGCTTCCAGCTAGAAAACATAATGGTATAGCACCACCCTGCTCTGAATGCCCACTAGTGCCAATAGGTGTATCTGAAAACCGTAACAATCACGAAGGGAAATGAAATCCACATGCACAGGTTTTCCATGTCACTTGTTTTGATGACATGAGTGAAATCATGTCTAATTTTCCAACTTAATCATGCGGACATGCGCAGAGCTAGGCCTCTCGTGTTGGCCCATCTGAGCACTTTCAGGGGGAGCATCACTACTAGACCCAGCCAGGGCCTGAGCTGAAAGGATTACGACAAAACACCAAAGATCACCACCATTAAAGCCAGGAGAAAGTCTGTTCTGAGACTTTCCCGACCAGCTGAGCAGATCCCATTGCTTTAGGTCAAACTATAAAAATATATGATCATTCAAAACAAGTAAGGAATATGATCTTATTACATAGGGCCTAAATATTTCAAGTTTCATTTATTATTTACCTACAGTGATAAAAAGGGTAAAGACATCTTCATAAGGAACCGCTTATCAATTTCTCTTGGGCTTTTCAGAAAGAAAAAATTACTCCCAAGTTTCTACTTCTCTCCATTCTCCAGGCCATGTCAATATCAGTCTGATGGTGATCCACTCTGAGATGTCACCTGCCTTCTTGAAGTCAGTCAATTATATTATTTAATATTTGTTCCTTCCATGCTGGTCTCAGGTTTTTTACTTATGGCCTGGCCATTGAAGAGAAAAAGAGTGGATGGCCAAAGCTCCTGAGTTTTGTCTATTTCCTCTGGTTGTAGAGATAAAACCACATGTCCCTAAGTTGTCCAGCCTTCAGGAGGTCAGCCTCCCTTTGACATTCAGTTACTATCATTCAAGCCCCGGCACAGATTCACTGCGTGTAGCCCTATCCCCAGGCAGTAATGAGTAGGTGTCCTGTCAGGTACACGAAACACACCTGGTGGTTATCAGTCCCTGGACACTTTAACCCTCCTTTCTCCTGCTTCACAATTTCCCTCTTGCTCCACATTGCTTTGACTCTTTCTTTTTCCCCTCACCCCAAGCATGGCTACATACTCCTCTCTTTATTCCACCCAGAACAGCACAGCAGACTGAGGACGTGACAATCTTTTCTAAAGACTGAGGGATGAGAAAAGGAAAACTGGGTATCTATGGATATTGTTCCCAGAATCCACTGACACAGTTTCATCTCCCAAAGCTTTACCCCAGACTTCTCTTCCCTTGGCCCTCTGCTTGTCACTACATTGTCTGATATTTTATGCACGCACTTTTGGTGGTGCTGGTGGTGGTGAGGGTAACCTTATCTTCAACAGATGGAAATGTTGGACTATCACTCCTTTGACTCAGAATACAGGCCTCCAAACTTCTTTTGGAGTGAACAAGGAAGAATTTCTCACTTCCCCTATGCTACTTCCTCAGCCTGTCCTAGGTCACCCTATAGTTGATCATGCTGAGATGTCATTCTGCCCCACCGATGACAGATGTTCATAATTAAGTGCACATTCATGTTTTGTTTTCTGGGCCATCTCCATTCTACAGAAAATGTGCAAAATCAAAAGACCTATCAGAGTGAATACTTTCAAACGGACCCACCGATGAATATAGACACACACCTAAAGGAATATTTCAATAGCATCTTGTCCCTGAAGTATTACTTTCTTTGCACCTTGTTTCTGGGAATATAGCATTCTGCATTCATATTCTTTGGGGACTCACCTCTTCAATCCAATTCTTGGTTGGCCTAACTCCTCAATTTATCCCTGGTGTTAATGGGGTAGATTACATTCAGTTGGCAGGTTTACAATAATGATATAAATATTTTGCACATAGCAATATTGAGGGTTAGTCTAGCCAAAGGTATTCCAAAAAGTTAGAGTATATTTTTTTTTCAGGATTTTCAAACAAAGGACCTGCTGAAAGGTTTTAGTGGATTCTTTCATAAGTCACCCAGGAACATAAAATAATTCACCAAGAAGGAGGACATGGTTAACCAGATGCAAATATGAATAGGTGTTATCTCAGCCTTCTTCACTAGTAAGGAAAGTGGGCATGAAGAACACCAATACCAAGAAAGATGAAGATGAATCATAATGGAAACTGTAGGAAGAGAATATGAACATACTTAGAGAGTGAAGAAAGCAGCACTGGAGGCAATGTGCTGGCTGGGTGTGAAGAATGAGCAGGATTTGGAAGAGCACAGCTGAGAGACAAGAGTCCGCAATGGAAGTAAGTGAGATTGAGGGAAAGACATTTGGCAGGTGAGGAATACAAAGAAAGCAAACATGTATTATTCTCTTAGAACCAGGATTTTAGCCCAGGGTGGTATGGACATATCACTTTTTCCTCTGTTGCAGATTTGAGACATCCCCCATCTCTTCTTCAAGCAGATGTAAACCAGTTCCCAGCGCAGCCCTTTCCAGAAGGGGGAGAGCCAATTTCCTTCATTATCAAAAACACAACCATTTAAGTGGGAGTAGCCAGCATTTGTGACTAAATGAGAAACAAATGCTGTGTTCACTCTAAACAAATAATGGGCCCTGTGTCATAGTGCCTGAAATTGCCACTCTGAAAATAATGAGATATTTTACAAAACACATGCCTACAATGTAATAAAAACAGACCAACAGTCATCCAGTGTTAGCTGAGTCTCTCCAGATCTGGCTAGAATGCGTGTCTGATGACCTCATTAGTTTTCTCAGGGGTGGGAAGAAGCAGACAGATGTCCTGAGCCACATGACCGGCAGAAGACAAATAGCCAGGGTGCAGCTGTGTAGACAGCTGTCTCAGCCAATTAAAAAATAGATCTATCCATTCCCCTTGGTATCTTGAAAGACTCTGGGATTATCACCATTTATACACTAGCCCAAATACGTCTCACACTCAATAATACTTAGCCCTTTCCTGACACTCTAAGTTTTCAAAGCTCACTGAAAATATAGGCTCGACTATATTTTGAGTCTTTAAGAGAGATAAATAGGAATTTCTAGTGATGCAGACATACAAAAGTAGCATTACCCCCAATCAATTAATTAAATCTCTGAACATTTTAAAATGTGTGATCCATGACTGCGTGACTTCCGTTGAGGAGATGCAGCCACAGAGACCAAGGGGCAAAATCACCCACACTGGACCATGCATTTGGCCAGAGGGGATTAGACAGCTTTGAATTCTGATGTGGTGTATCTACCTGTGATCCGACAATCCCAGTCCTAAATATTAACCCAAGAAACCAAAAATACAAACACACGAAATCAAAACAGCTCAGTTGTCCATCGATAGGTGAATGGACAAACCATTAAATATTCATTCAACAGAATTCTAGTCAGCAATGAAAATGAGTAACTTACGGTTTCCACCAGACTTCCGATGAGACGAGTGAGGCTGAGGTATGAGGGGACACTTACCTTGTCACCTCGGTTTGTGTTGCTGGGATGGGGCCCATCCTTTCATCCATTCATCACATTCCAGGTGAGAACCCAGACCTTTGCAGCGATGACCATGGAAACTTCTCTGGGGGAGCCCTTTGAAAAACTTCTTGTTGCAGGTCTTGCTTTGCTAAATGTTATCTTTTTTCTAACGTTGTCTGTTTCTTAAACCTGTAAAAAGGTAATTTAAAAGCATATATTAGTAACTTGACTATTTCACTAATCTGAATAATTTGTAAATGATTTAGAATTCTCTATGTATATGCATAATCAATGACCTGAGACCAATGACATTTTGGTTTGATTCTTTCTAAAAAACAAAACCTCCAA
>VMDR010015216.1:0-22566 GCA_007922815.1 Macrotus californicus | reverse complement strand
CTTTCTTTGTGGAGCCCCTTCTCCTCTCTGGGCTGGGGGCTGTAGAGTCCCATAGGCTTTACTTGGGCTTAGGCATTGTTGAAGTCCTGCACCAATTCTGGAACCACCCTCCGCCAACTGACTTGTGACATAAATGATGCATGTCCTTAGGGTTTAGTGGCTACTCCTATACATTCCTGTGACTTGGAGCTGAAAACACCCTGAATGACACCTACTTTAGTTTCTTTTGTTCTTAATTGTGGCCATTTCTCTCTTTTATTTCTCCAGTTTCTATTCCTCAGATTGAAAGTGTTTCAGGGAAGTAAGGCTCGTTCTTTGAATGTTATGATAAGTGCTTGAGTTTGATGTTTTGACTTGTATGTTTTTGTAGACAAATCAAACTGGAGAGCTATTTCTAAAACTACCCCCTCGCCCAAAGTGTTCCTCATGATGCTTGAAGTAGGTCTTTGTCCCACCCTCTAACAAGAAATGGGTGAAAGAAAAAAAATGATATACACGATATATGTATGCTAATTAACTAGAGCCAGCATCCTCTTTCCTGTTATAATTGCTGCTGTGTTAAGCTATGGGTATCCCTCCTGCATTTGAAGTAAAATTTTAGTAGCAAAGACTAAGCTTCACAGAGCCTTCGAGAAACACATCTGTTGAGTTGATTGAGGTTTCCCTTTCATTCTCTTTGCTGTTTTGTCTTTCCTAGCCACTGGGCAGTCTCTTGCCGAGAGGGTTGTCAGGAACTGGGTTGCAGTTTCCCTAGGTCCTAAAGGAATCATTACATAATGATGTGTAATTTAAGATTCAGAAAGTGCAAACTGAAATGTGCTGAAAAGCAATTGCAAGCTACGTAACATTTCTTAATTTATGGCCATTTGTTGCATAGTAGCTAATGAATTCCTTGCCACCTCTTACTAAAATTAACTAACATTCATATTCCCATCACTCATCTTCCCAGCCTGGCACAGTGTAGCCTTTTCCCACTCAGTATACCTGGAGGAAACTTGGAGTGATCATATTTATATTAAAGAGTTTGAGAAGCCAAGAAAATAGAAGCCGTACAATGGGTTAATTTCATCTACCCATCTGTGTACTTCCCAACGGTACACCCAGTGTTCTTGACATCAGACAGCATCCTAATTTTAGCAGCCCCTTCCTCTATGTGACAATTATTCTCTTAATCATTACATGAAATAAATACTAAAACTAATGGTCAAAAATAAATTTGGAGAGTTTTTCTTTTATTGAACTTCACATGTATAATATAAAAAACATATTTATAGTACAGAAAAGAAAAAGAAATGAATTGATACTTTCCAATTACATTAATGTATCTTTTTGGAAAAATTTTACATTTATACATGGGTATGTGTTAACATTGACTAATAACATTATGGGAGTTTTTTTCCCCCAAGTTTTGGCTTTAGTAAATTTGTCAATGACTATAAAAATTATTATTTTTTGCCTGTTTTTGTCCTGTAGTCTATAATGGTACGTGGCTACTTTTGTTCATGCCTAATACAAGAAACTTTCATTTTAACTTCAAAAGTTCCTTATACACAAAGCAACAGATACATAAATAGAAAAATTCTGAAACCTAAAAAATGTTTGTCATATATTAATAAAAACCCCAAATTACAAAAAAATCAAGGAATTGCTTGTCTTTGGTTGAAATTCATTTAAGTGGCTTTCAAATGTCCCCACAGTTAAAATGTTTCCACTAAAATATCCTCACCAGAAAATTTCTCATAAGTTTATTTTTGCTATTTATAAAAACTTTCTTTCTTCAAATATTCATAGGAAATGAGTAAATAATAGCAAACACTTTTAAAAATGAATAAAATTTAAATAAATATCCAGTTCTGGGCTAGCTAGTCAAAGCCTACAAATATTGTCCATTTGAAATCTTCTGCCAGTGTAAGTGGTGGTTTTATCAGTAGGAGCTTTCAAATCACTGCCAAGGTGTTGGTTCACCAACTCAGGAGCTTCCTGGGCGAAATCTGAAATTACCGCCCCCTCCCCCCCAAACCCAAAAAACACCGAAAACAGGCCACCCCAGACTGGGAGGTGGCAGGTTTAATATGCGAGGAAATGACATATGATGCCTGTCTTTCATAGGTGAAGTACAATAGAACTCTCCCCCCTCAAAAGTTCATACAGGGGCATTAACTGGGTTTAGGCATGCACACCATCCAGATGGTCTCAATAGCACATTGCTCTCTCAAGGCTGAGTCCTTGAAAATAGCCCTCACTGTGGGAAAGGTGGGCAGAATGTACATTTCAAAGACAGCAAAGGGGGTGAGGAGCCTCAGTTGCCCAGGTCCAGCTTGCTGGTCAACCAGAGGTCCTCTCAATGACCTGCTCCAACCCTTGGTAAAATATGAATTTGCCTTTCTTCATCTCCATATCTGGAAATCCTGCACCATTGCTTCTCAAGGCTGGTCTTCCAATAGAAAGTCACAGCGTGGTCTGCTTTACAGTGGATAGCCAGCTACACATGGAAATATGTATGGCAGTGGCAATGGGGAGAATGTGGAGTGTAAGAAACAAGCTCATGGGTCAGATAAAAAGCTGTTAAATATGTGTGATCAGCAGAATCAGTGTAGCAGTTAGCATTGCTTACTTCCAATAATGAGCTCATTTAAATGACTAAATATTGTGTTAACTTCTAAAACTTTGGGTTCATTTATGGGAAGCTTTTTACTATATTTTTATTTCATTTTCTTCCTCTTGTTTCATTTTCTTTCTAACTCTTAGAGATTTGACTTTATCATAGAATGTGACATCTGCCCTTTAGTAGCCACCTCCCCACCCCTGCCCCAACAAGGGTCTGTCATGCTAAGTTAAAAGTCAAAGTAATACTTCTAGCTAAATACACTTTGTTTAGTGACTAGATTTATATAACACCTGTAAACAGTTTTCAGATGATGGAGAGAGGAAAACAAGGATGAGTCCTTGTTTTCTCCAAGGAGATGCAAATTATTTTGATCTTCTTATTGATAAATTTGTTGTAGACCATGGAAGCAGAATTTCTTGGAGCCAAATTGTCCAACAAAGGTTCCTGAGGTCAATAAGTCATATATTTGTGTCACCAAACAGGCTTTGTCAAGACATTCTAAAGAGAGTGACAGCAGAACAGTTTTCTAAAAAGAGTGACAGATAAGGGAAAATTGTCCTGAGTACTTGTTCTCCTGCCATCATTGACCTGTGATAGGACCAATCACCTCTATCACTGAAAACCAGTTTTCTCAATATCAGTGTGAGATAAGAACCAGGTAGGCTCCAGAGTCTTTGCCAGAAAAACATCCCACAAAGGGCTCATCTTTCTTGTCTTAAAAATCCCCAAGCCAGGCAGTTGCATAGCTTCCTCATTAAGGTATTCCTCAATTTTCAGAGTCAATAAACATCTTGTGTACATTCAAGATAAAGGGGAAAATGAATAGACAAAGGTAAGTCGAAGAAGACAGACTGAAGGATCAGAAATAACATCTTCCTTGTGTGTTTCTGTAAATATTTTGTTCCCAAGACATATCCCCGGGGTGTTAACTGTGCTCCTGTTACAAAGCCCCTTTGATTCTCTGTGTGTGTGTGTCGGCTTCCTTTGAGAGAGCCCGATGAGTTGCTCTTTGTGTTCTGACACTTTGTTCAACATTTTGTATTAACATTCCTTTATTCCACACACATTTATGCAGCACTTCACTATGTTCCTCATGACTTAATGCAATCGTGGACTGAGGAATATTTACAAATCTGGTTTCCCTCTTGCCTGTCCACCCGAGTTCATGTTTATAGGTGGCAGGGCCAAATCATGGAGAGCTTCTCTTAAGTGTGAGAGTTTGAGGTGAGACAAGGGCCAGGTGGACACCAAACAGGCTTCTGGGATGTTCCCTGAAAAAAGGAAGAAGCTGAAGAGGTAAATGAAGCTGAATCCTGGAGGAAAGTGAGCTTTTAATTTGTGCAAGAATATGTCTAGGCTCGAAGAGGCTCTGCCTTCCAGGGTTAAACATCTGCAGTTTTATATCTCCCCAACTTTTAGATCCTCTCTCTCTCTCCTATCTTTAGGTCCCCATCCTTCAAGGCTATCAATTTTGTTCTGTTTATTCTCTTTTCTTTACTCTGTAAAGAATGCTCCAAACTATGCAATTAAATGTTTATGTAGTACTTGTTTTATTGCACCAATAAATCCTCTCGTGTGTGTGCCAAAGGGCCACAGTTTATGTGAAGAGTTTATATGTAAAGAAAACACTGTCATGTTAATTATACAGAGCTATACATGGGAGCAAACAAGTGCTGCATGAGAGAGGGGCAGTAGCTTCCCTGCAGTTGTAGGCATAGGTCAGTCTGGGGCTGTTCCTCTCCCAGACTCCCGTCTGGTGGGGCACCTCGCCCCTCAGCAGGAAAGGAGCAGATCAGTCCTTTTCTACATAAGATTTAAATACTCTTTTCTACTCTACTGTTACATAAGTAATGACATATATATATATATATATATATATATATATATATATATATATATATATATATAGTTGAAGCACACTGATATTTTCCATGAAGAATTTCAGCCTTTTCTCTAGTATGGTGAAATCTGGCTTTACATTAGAATCAACCAGGGTTATAGGGGAGGGGTTAAAAGATTTCTGATGCCTGGACCTCATACCACAAAAGAATAAGTAATTAAAACTTGGTAGGAGTAGTATGTTATCATCAATATGGCTTTAAAAATATCCAAGTGATTCTGGTTTGCAGCCAAATTCTGAACAATGTCCTTCCTCAGGGATCTGTTTAATGGTACCAGAATAGTGTAGGAGCATTGCTGGCCTAAGTAAAAGTTCCTCAATCCTTTCTTCGTTACACAAAAACTCAGGCATACACGTTGGTCCAAATGTAGTTCCATTGCCATAGACATGCAAACGTGCTCAGAAACACATGCATGCTATGGAGCCCCAGACACACATTCAGACACAGTCACGTGCCAAGATGTTCACTGGCACAGGCACACAGAGAAGACACGCATATTTACAACATAGGTGTATAAACACACACACAAATGCACACAAACACAGGTATACACAGCTATAGGTATACAAAGATGCAACATAAACATACACAAAGATACACAAACATAGATACATAGTAAAGCTTACTTGTGTAGACACAGTTCTGAGCACACAGGCCTGCCTGCAGTAAAGATAGTCAAGGATTCACACACAGAATCACCCATATAGAGACAGAGAGGGACCAGACAGGAAGTCATAAACAGACATGAATAAAAAGAAACATTCAAAAATTGTCCTTGAAAGTTCTTACATGTTTACTTTGTGAAAGGTCTTGGAATATTATTGGGAATTATTTGCTCCCTCTTTAGAGATATGATTTGGCTTAGCTCAGGGCAAGCTCCCAGATCCCTCCCTGAGATGGGTATTGTGGAAGGTAGGGTGGCCTTACAGGAGAAAACCACTTAACATATCAATGAGAAAGAAAATTCGATGGGAAGTTTTTCTACCTTGTCTGGAGTGTTGACAGACATATGAATAGCAGGCCAAAAGAGTTCTAAAACTGATAATAAATAATATTTGAGTGACATTGTACATTTCCCAAGTGCTTCCATACCTTCAAATCTATTTTACTTTACCTACATTTATAGACAGCTTTACAGGTTTGATGTCAATTTTATTTGATCTGAACAACTCAGTTAGATAGGTAGATTTATTACCCTCATATTATTTTGTGAGATTGGAATTGATATTATTCTAACTTTACAGATGAAAAAAAAATGGTCAGAGAAATCAAGTACCCTGTTCAAGGATATTCTAGGACAAACTCAATTCCTAGTTTGGGTCAATTTAACCATGACAGTGACATGTAGAACAAAAGGAATAACTTAGGTGTGGGAGACTCAGCTCTGGAAATGGAATAGCGATACGCACGCTTGAAATAGTCTTCAAATCACGTGTTCACCCCCTGGAGGACAATGGGGGTGCATACACGAGATGTGTGCAAATGCTCTCTCTAGCACATAGATTGAGGCTATTATGATAGATTTTTAACCTGCTGCATCCTGGCCTGTGAGGTGTGAAGATGATCTGGACTTTGGAAGGAGGTTTCTTGTCCATTTGCCATTTTCTGTAGATGTGTCTGGATAGAAATAAACTTACATTGAGATGTAGAATTACCTTTTAAACCTCTCCTTTATGTTAGACTGTGGAGATAGCTGTGGGCTCAAAGGTGTGGTTGTAAGATCTCCTGCCCACTGGTATCCAGCTGTGAATTTCTTGACGTTATGGTCTTTTTCTTGAGATTGATCTGTGGTGTACTAAGCAGGATCTCTATATTCTAATGGCTTCAGTTTTTATGTAGGAGGCAAATAGTAATTAGAAAGTATAGACTGATTAGACAAAAAATAAGACAGACTGAAGGCCAAAGAGATAAATTCAGAGTATAGATACAATTTTATTTATTTTACTTTAAATGAATGTCTTTAAAATGAATTGAATCCCTTTCCAACCTATAGAGATATTTTTCAATAAAAATACAGATTCCTAATAATACTAATGTTTGTATAATTTCAAATGATTAGAGACTCTGGGCCCACATTCCCATGTGACAAAGATTGTTAATTAACTGCTTCAGTCTGTATACTTTCTATTGTCTCAGTTCAGTTCCACCTGACTCATTTGGGTTAAGGTCCTGCCACTGCAGGTTTATGAGTTTACAGTCCCCGGTTAAGTGATAATGAAATCCAAACCCCGTGAGTGATATCACAGGGACCAGGGAGGAAAAACAAAGTCAGTGAGGGCTGGAGCAGTCCAGAAGCCTCACAAAGGAAGTGGGAACTATCTTGTAAGGAATCAGGATTTGGATTGGGGGGCGCATGGGTGAAATCCAGGATCTCTACTTAAGAGCAGAGTTCCTAAGAAAAGGCAGAGAAAAAGTAAGGCAAGTTAAATTTCAGGTAGTAAAGTTACACAAATTAAAATCAACATTTAGAACTTTAAGAATGCAATATAAGAGACTACCTTTATGGTATTAGGATTTGAAAAGATTTTTTTTTATACTATTCAGAAAAATCACAAACTGTAAAAAAAATTATGTGTGACCTGTTTCAAAATTAAAAATAATCCAAATACAAATCCAGACTTGGAATAGTTATTTGCATAAATAAGACTGATGAATAATTATATAAAGAATTTACAAAGAATTCCTTCAAGTCAATGTGAAAAAGGCAGGTTAACAAAGGGGCACAAGAGAATGAAAACACCATTCAAAGAAGAGGGAACGTGAAGAGTGAAGATATGAAAGCATGCTCACCTCTCACACTACCAAGCTTGTGTAAATGAACATAACAGTGAAACGTCATTCTGTAATAGTTGTATTTGGAAAACTCCAGGCATTTGACAGGGATGTGGCAAAAATGGTCATTCTTATAGACCACTGGTGGAAATGGGAAATGGCAAGAATCCTTTTGTTAGCAAGTTGGCTCAATTTTGTAAAGTTGACTATTTATTTTATACTTTTGACCGAGCAATTTTTGTGGGTATACAGAAGATATACATATATCTCAGAAATTATTTCATATTTGTGCAAGGAATCATTTGGAAAAATGTCCAATGTAACATTGCATGTAAAACCCCAAATAATTAGAATTACATGAAATGTTTCTCAGCAAGACAATGGCTAAATAATTGGTGATATACACTCTCAAGGGCAAAATATATAGGAGTGAAAATGAATGAACTAGAACTTCATATTTCAGTGTTACCAAATAAGCATCTAAGGTTGAGAGAAAAAGATAAGTTCCAAGCAATACAAATTGTGTGATACTATTTATATCAAATATGAAAACCTGGAAAATACAACAAACAAATCAGTCGAGACTGGATAAACATAGTCCGTGGGGAGGAGGTATTTTGGACCAGGCACTGTTGTGTGGTGGGAGATAAGCCTGATTTGGCTCAGGACTCAGGGATGCCTGCAGTAGGGCAGCCTGTGGAACGCACGCTCTGTCGCTGGAGCTTTGAGAATTATTCTGCTCTCATCATCTGATCAAGCAGCCATTGCCACTGTCCTCTTTTCAAAGCCATTACCTGGGGGGAAAAGCTGTTTTGGATTCATGTGTAAGACATTATTTGTGTATGGTTATGAAACCTTATCTGAAGAAAGATGAAAGTCTTTGCTGAACAGCCAGCTCTGAGAGAGGAAAGGAAAGGAAGAGTTAGTTACCAACCACTTGCTATTCTTTCACCTGGTGGAAGGTTCAGGAAGTCACTCATTGCTGCTCGATCAACTAAACATGACCTATTGCTTGGACATTTCAGTGCCTCCTGTGCTGCTCTTCCCACCCTCTGTGCCTGCCCGCTGTCTCTGCCTCCTTCAGACCAGGGGCATCGCCTGATGACAGTGCTCTGACAGTGTATGTCTAGTTCTGTCTCAGCTTCTGTATAAGGTCCAGACTCTGCACCCCCTACCATCTGGCTCCAGCTTCTCTGGCTAGTCTCAGCACCTGCTCACTCCAGAGAATTTGCTGAGAGCCTGGGTTTCACAGGTTTCTTTGTGAGCGCTGGGAACTCGGAGAGCAAGATGGACACGGATGTTTCTTTCAGAGTGTTCTCATTCTGCTGGGGATACAGACACAAAAATGATGAAGTTACAAATTGGTTGACTGCACATGGCATAAGTTCTGTGCATTCAGTAAAACAAGCGTGTGACAGTGAGTGGCTGGGGACATTAGCTAGGGAAGACTCCTTTGAGAAGGTGACATCAGAGATAAAATTGGAAACACAAGAAAGCATCAGCCACACAAACACCAGTGGGATTGATGCCTTAGTTTTCTTTCTTGTACTCTGGCCCAACTGGCCTCTGTCCCAAGCACATTCTGCTCATCCTGATTATGTTTGGTGTATGGTCTTTGCTCTTCCTAGATCACATCTCCTCTGATCTCCACGTGTGGGAGCTCCATGCTGTTTTAGAGTCCACCTTTCCCAGGAAGCCTTACTAATCCCCCCCACCCCTGAACAATGTCATCTCTTTTAACCTCTCATAGCTTTAGTGTTAGTGCTGGGATCTTTTAGGTGGGGCTCTTCTGATTACAAGTTTCCGAAGCTTAGTTGGAAAGTTGGAATAAGGTAGGCACACAATGGGGAGATTTATTGGCTTCAATAAACAAATCATAGAATGGGCAGGGGTAGAGCTAGTCCCAGGGATGCCTGTGTGTTGGGATCTGTCAAAATGGGAGGGACTGACAGCATCACCCTAGATGTGCTCCTTTGCCCCAGCAGCACCTGGTCCTTCCTGTGGCAGCAGTTGACTCTTGTTTGCAGTTTTTCCCAACCCTTATAGTATCAGCTTCTTCAGACCTTCTGTACCTCACCATCCTCTCACACTGACCTCCACATGCCCCCAGATGCCAGCACCAGCTGCCTGGTTACCCATGTTGAGAAGTCTAAGTCTCAGGCTCATGTGATTTCTAAGTTCAAGGACACTTCATCAGGGGGCTAGCAGCCTATTCTAAGAGGTCTAATTTCTTGTCACATGATGCACCTCTCTTAAGAAGCTGAGTTTCAGCTATCTTCTGTATTTCCAAATTTTCACAATTCCAACTTCTTCCCTTTGGTCCTCATTCCTAGATGTGGAAGTGCTTCTTTATTCACTATCTCCACTGTGCCCGAGTCTCCTTTTCCTCTCAATACTTTCCGTTGTATTATACCTGGTCATAACCTCATGCCTAGTTAGCAATACTGTATATCAAATGCTCCCGGTCACTGTAACAAATATGGTGGTTTTTGTCTCCTGACAGCTTCTCACAAAGCCGAAGAAGCCTTTCCACAAATTGTCAGAGCTAGATCATGTCATGTATATATAGAAGATACACCATCAAGTCTTCTAAATTTCAAGTAAAATCCTAACCTATCTCCGTATTAGAACACATAATAATGAAATAATAAATAGTGAATTAAACCCATCATTCCAGTGACTTCTCACGTGTCTGGGAAGGGTGGTCCCAGAAGGCCTTGAGAAACTTGGCCAGTGCTACGCCCACCATTCTGAGTCTTACTATCAGTTAATGGGCAGCGTCTGTCCTTGACTTTAGTTTCTCTCTTAGACTATTGTAATCAGTCCAACGATACTTTGCTTTGGAACTAAAAATACTTGCCTTACTTGAGGGGGCATACTTTCCATCCTGTTGTTCTTCTTTTAACTGGTACAAATATTTAAACTTAAACCTTTTATTCTCTCCCCTAACCAAACCAACATGGCTGCCTCAACAACGCCTCAGCACACAGCGTTTGATTTGTATCTTTTAAGGAATATGTTAGGTCTAGCATGTCTTTATACCTTGGACAGGAAGAAAGAAAATGATATCAGTTGATAAGTGTTTGTCATCCTCCCTCCCCTGCCTTGCTGACTCTTATGGAGGAGTAACAGTTGATTTCTTTGTGAGCTCCTAGGTCTTTCCGTCTGGTGTAGAATCTGAGCAAAGTGGATTAGAGAATTTGAAAGCAGCCTTAGGCTTAAATTGATAGGAATGATAACTAAGCCCAGGTAGGAGGATAACATAAAAGCCTGTTTGGATTTATGAGACTGTTTGGACTTAGAGAAAGATGGTTTCTTATTTGTATTTTTAAAGTTGATTTTGGAATGAAGGAAAGGAGAAACAGTTTTGAAGGTCTGCAGCCAGGTATGAGTGGGGGGGAGGGGGTTGTGAAAGAATTTAAGGAGGTTTGCTGAGGGTTATGAATGGGACCCCCACTTGGTATATACAAAGAGGCTTCTGGGAAAATAAATAGTTTAGTTATTTATGGTTGTCACACTGAGGTTTCTTCAAATGTGACTCCATGCTAGAATTGTACGAAAAGCTGCTTGAATTGCTATGTTTTATATTGTAAGTTGGTATTTTTCTAGTTGACCTCCCCGTCTTCAATCCAAGGATGATTCTAAAAGGCAGAGCCCAAAGTCATGCATCTTAACACTATTTTTAGCAAAAAATAGTCAACCAACAAACTTGTACCTGGGCCATTTCACTCCTCACAACATCGTACAGAGTAGAGCACTCTGAAAGCCATTGTACAACCTGCTCTTTCTTACTGCTCAGCTGGGATGTGAGAGGCTGCCTGGTGGACTTCTTAGTTTGGGCAGGTGAGCTTTCGGTCATTTTCCAGGGCATTTCAGCCCTTAGGTTGGAGATATTACCCTCTCTATTTTCATTTATTCACAGGTCCTCACCCCACATCCCCTAAAGTGCCAGAGGAAATGCACATGTCTGTCTTATTCTTTCTGGGAGGAAAAGAGACCTAGATTTGTAGGAGAAATGATAGCCACAGTGATTAAATGTTTCTTTTGATTGTTGTCCAGTTACCTTCAAGGAGAGAAACACCTTCTCTGGTCATGGACTTTTTCTTTGTAGCCATCAGGAGATCTATTTTTGCGAAGTACCAGAAAAAGCATTTTCTAGCTGTGTAGAGAAACTATTTCCAGTGAATGCTGTAAAGCTGTGATGAAATAAGTGGCTGAAAGAAATTCAGGGAAGAACAAAAGACATAGAGAAGCCTCCCTGCAGGATATATGACCTAACTTGTTTCGGGGGGAGGGAGGCAGGTTTTTCAATGAGGTGCGGGCACAGGTTATAATCCCAGTTTGCGCTTTCCTCATTAGCGTCCCTTGCTGTTACCAGCTCGGACTCAGCTTCCCTTTCCTTTGGCAAAGGGAGAGGTTATTTCAAGGTACTTTGTTCTCAATATCTGAAAGAGAACATAATGAATATACTGAATCAACCAATAAAATAATCCAAGTATAAATTCACAGAGAAGTGGCTAGATCAGATGAAAGACGATCTGATAACATTAACATTGCCATCACCATGATTTATTATATTAAAATAAGCCATGTGCCATACCCTGTGTTAACTGATCGATCATTTCCTCATTAAACCATTGTGGTAACAATTGAGATGGATAATGTGGCTATATTTATCTCACTAATTAAGATATGGAAGTGTAAGAGGGTTAAGAAATTTGCTCAAGTTTGATAAATAGTTGGTCTGAGATTTGAATTCAGTTCTGTCTGCCTCTGGTCAGATTTTGGAGAAACCTGGTCTTCTTGTCTTGCAGGTCTTTCATTATGCAGATAATAAACTGAGGTTCAAAGAGTTTGACTACATTTCTTATCTGTGTGCAGGTTTTCGGAGTCAGTTTGACCTGGCTTTGACTCCTAAATCTGCCATTCATTCATTCATTCATTCATTCATTGCTCCATTCATTCCTCACCTGGAAACATGTTTTATTGATTCTAGAGAGGGAAGAAGGGAGGGAGGAGAGAGAGAGAGAGAAACATGATGTGAAAGAGAAACACTGATCGTTTGCCTCCAGTACATGCTCTGACCAGGGATCGCATCTGCAACCTAGGTATGTGCCCTGACTGGGGAATGAAGCACAATCTTTTGGTGTTTGGAATGATGCTCCAACCAATTGAGCCACCTGGCCAGGCCCAAATCTGCCTTTTAAAATTTTCATGATCCTGGGCATCTATTTAACCTTTTGGAGCCTCACTTATAAATTTCCAAAGTGGGGTAAAAATAACACCTAACTTATGGGACTGATGAGATCATTCAAATAAGATAATGCATGCAAACTCCTTAACACAGGCCCTTTTACTTAGAAAACTCCATAAATGTTTTACTTTGTATCTCAGTATATTTACATATCCAAACATGTGTGCCCAGGCACACACAAGTGAGGAAAAGGGGATTATTCTCAATGGCTGTATAAAGCAGGCTAAGGACTGAGCAAAGGCTGCTCTTAAGGTGGCAGTATAATTCCCAAATGTTCCTTGAGAATTGACACGGTATTTGCTCTCATCCTCTATCTGTTAGGGTGGTCAGTGACCCAGGGTGTGAAATAATTCACAATGAGAAGAAAGTGTAGAGAATAAAGTTTTTATTCACTCTCCAAGGAAGGAGAAGGGTATGGTGTAGAGAGATACACCAGCATCAAGGGGTGGGGGCTTTGAGCTTTCACTGGATTATAATTGAATTAAAAAACGGTGGGGGGGAGGGGGGGATTTGCTGTCATGTGGTCCCTGGGCTGTTGGGATGTTGTAACACCAGGCTGTATTTTGTTCTAATGTTATCTTCCACCTGTGGCTGTAGGGAGTGGTTAGTTCTGTCTTTCCAGTAATTTCTAGTGGGGGTGGGGGCAAGCTCAGAAGAGTAAATGGCAGTCATGTTTTTAGCAAGGTCATAGGCCTGCTAGGCAAATGGTGCCACAATAGCAAATGGGGCTGGCTTTATCCTTTCACTAACACCGTCCTGGGTGTGCAGCAGGAGCCCGAAAATTCATGTTAAATTGAGTAGAGTTTGGATTAAACACAAAACAAAAATAAAGTTAAATATAAGTAAAATGAAGCCTGGGGACTTGAAACCATTAGGGGGAAGCATTGCAGATTTTCCTACAGAGGTTGCATGGAAGGACAAGGCCACAATTTTATCTCAGGTGGTATCTGGAGAAACAGATTAGATTAAAAGCTGCTTGATACTGTTTCTAGCTCTTGAATTACTGAACTTCCCACAAAAGGAAGGGGAAGTGCACCAACTTTTTGTGATATGTACCATGTGCCCTATCCTCTGCGTCAACCTGTATGCTGTCTCAGTTAACTCCAGTTCTTGTATAACAAACCATCCCATCAGGTAGCTCCCAGCATAAAATACATGAAATAAATCAGGGTACCAGATTACCTATAAAGGATTCTTCCATGGGGGAACTAGATGGAAATATATGAAATATATATAAATCATCCATAGTGTGTCACATTGTGGGCCATTTATTTGTAGTTTCTGTATTTCCACATTTCCTACAAAAGCCTTCGTATTAATATTCAGAGAAGAATGTTCACAAACTTCAAATTACTGCAAGGAGTTTTTCAATTTCAATTGAGATATAAGCCTAGGTCTCTTACTTTCCGGTCCCCTAGCTTTCCTCTTAATGCTGTGCTTTCTTCTTATGGGATAAACTGGGATCATGACTGCCTTAGTTAATAGCACTTACTTTATACATATTCTCTGTCTGGCTTTAAATATGCAAGGCTATGGTCTTGTCCAACCACACTTACTCAGTATTGCCCATGAAGTCATGGGGAATAAATGCGTCTGTACCTCAGAATGAGTTTTCGTGCTTCACATCCCTTGGACTCAGTGGGTACATTTGATTCATATCTTCACTGGCCTCTCTGGACTCAGGTTTATTTATTTATATTTTTGTGCCAGCCTCCTTCTGCAGTGCTGCTTTCTCAGTAGCAATATTTTCTTCCTTGCCTGGTCTTTCCCAATCCACACCAGCCTCGTGTATCTGCTTCTAAATCGACCTGGACTTCAGCTTTGTACTCAACTCTACCTTTTCAGACAGTTCCAAACAATCCGTTTGTAAGGTCAAAATTTAGGTGAAAAGCTAATCAGCGCTCAACCTAAAAGTGACATGTTAGCACGTTGTTTTCCTTAAAAGTAAATAATCAGCTATTGGACCTCTGTTAATAACTTTATTATCAGGGGTTAATAGATTTGGCAAGGAGGCAGCTTTCCATTAGTTTAATTAAATAAAGGTGGAGATTAAATTTTCTTATCTCTTTAGACTACCTCAGACTGTCATTACAGACCCCTTCATTTTTATTGTATTTTGTAAAATTAAAATGCCCAGGTGCTCAAAGGATCTATTTAAGAAGGCAAGACAGGTGCAGATGTCAGTGACAAGGAGCCAGCACAGCATTTTCAGAGTCTTCCTCCTGGGGGACAATTTCTCTTCCTCACCTGAGCTTCATTCCCCACTTTCCTTCCCTTTCCTCTTCAGGAAAATGCTGATTTGTCTGTAGCCATATCAGCCCTAGCCCTCATCTTGTTTACAGGCCTAGGAGGCTTCTAGAAGTGAGGTCCAGGAGAGGAAAGGGTGAGTTAATTTACAAGATTATGTTTCCTTGAATCACAACTGATACTCATAAATACAATGACACAGATGACCATATGTATATTTTCCTTCATAGCATATTACATTTGTCTTCATGAATCATGACACTTTCCCATATTTTTTATTTATACAATATCATGAGACAGATTGTGCAAGCAGTGATATACTCCATTTTACAGATGAGTAAACTGAGGCTTGGAGGAATTAGATGGGTTGCATTTTTTTTTTAACCTCTCATTTTTGGACATCATTTTACACATTGATGCCCAAATGATGCTGATGCATTTACAGGCTAGGTAACTCCCTCCTAAAAACTCTTCCACTACCAATGGAATAAAATACAAACTTTAAAGTATATTTTATTGAGTGTGCTATTACAATTGTCCCAATTTTTTCCCCTTTGCCCCTCTCCACCTGGTACCCCGCTTCCTTCCAGCAATTCCCCCCTTCCCTCCAGCAATCCCCCCCTTTAGTTAATGTCCATGGGTCATGAATGTAAGTTCGTTGGCTTCTCCATTTTCTATACTATTCTTAACATCCCCCTGTCTATTTTGTATCTACCAATTATGCTTCTTAATCTCTGTACCTTTTCTCCCATTCTCCTCCTTTCCCCTCCCCACTGTAACCCTCCATGTGATTTCCATTTCTATGATTCTGTTCCTGTTCTAGTTGTTTGGTTAGTTTGTTTTTTGTTTTTTAGATTCAGTTGTTGATAGTTGTGAGTTTGTTATTATTTTACTATTCATAGTTTTGATCTTTTTCTTAAATAAATCCCTTTAATATTTCATATAATAAGGGCTTGGTGAAGATGAACTCCTTTAGCTTTACCTTGTCTAGGAAGGACTTTATCTGCCCTTCCATTCTAAATGAGAGCTTTGCTGGATAGAGTAATCTTGGATGTAGGTCCTTGCTTTTTATGACTTTGAATACTTCTTTCCAGTCCCTTCTTGCCTACAAAGTTTCTTTTGAGAAATCAACTGTTAGTCTTATGGGAACTTCTTTGTAGGTAACTTTCTTTGTTTCTCTTGCTGCTTTTAAGATTCTCTCTTTACCTTAAATCTTTGTCATTTAATTATGATGTGTCTTGGTATTCCCCTCTTTGGGTCCAACTGGTTTGGGACTCTCTGTGCTTCCTGGACTTGTATGTCTATTTCTTTCATCAAATTAGGGAAGTTTTCTTTCATTATTTTTTCAAATAAGTTTCCAATTTCTTGCTCTTTCTCTTCTCCTTCTGACATCCCTATGATTCGGATGTTGGCACGTTTGGAGATGTCCCAGAGTCTTCTTATTCTTTCCTCATTTTTTTGAATTCTTGTTTCTTCATTCTGTACTGGTTGACTGTTTATTTCTTCTTTATGTTCCAAATCATTGATTTGAACTGTGGCTTCCTTCCCTTCACTGTTGGTTCCCTGTAGATTTTTCTTTATTTCACTTAGTGTATCATTGATTTCTTCTCTTATGTATTTGCCATACTCCATGAGATCTCTAGGCATCCTTATCACTAGTATTTTGAACTCTGCATCTAATAGGTTGGCTATCTCCATTTCACTTACTTCTTTTTCTGGAGTTTTGATCCATTCTTTCATTTGGACCGTATTTTTTTGTCTCCTCAATTTAGCAGCCTCCCTGTGTTTGTTTCTGTGTGTTAGGTAGAGCTGCTTTGACTCTGTCTTGGTGCACCTGTCATGTTATAAGGGGCAGAGCCTTAGGTATTTGCCAGTGTGGGGCAATTTACTTCACCCCTTTGTGGTGCTGTGTGTGGGGAAGGGATCAGAGAGGAAACGATGTTGCTTGCTCGGTTCTCACCTGTTTTCAGTCACTTCCCCTACTTCATGTATGCAACTGGAGCCATTCTATTTGCTGCTCTGGTGCTGAATCCCAGAATGGGTGGGTTTGCATACATTCTAGGGCCTTGAGTCCTTTAAACAGACTCTCCTGAGAGACTTTCTTCCACTACCCCAACCCCCACTGGTTTTTATAGCCAGAAGTTTTTCCTGGTGCTGGAACCCTGGCTCACTCCCCAGGTGTCCCTCCTGGTTTTTATCTGCCACACATGAATGTGGGACTGCCCGTCCTGCCAGCCACCACTGCTGCCTTGCCACTACCACACTGTGTCCTCTCTGCCCCAGCTCCCCATCTCCGCCCCTCCTACCCATCTGGATGAATATTTCTTCTTTAAATCCTTGATTGTTGGACTTCCATACAGTTTGATTTTTCTGGCAATCCTGGTTGTGTTTTGTTTTGAGGTTCATTGTGAACCTTCTTATGGTTGTGCAAAGAGACTGTGTGTCTACCTATACCTCCATCTTGGCTGGAAGTTTGATTTGCTAAAGTACAAATTTTTGAGGATGGCCTATGATCTTTTTCTTGGTCTAATTATTTGTACCCCTCATGAACATAATCTTATATAACTGCATATTGGGATCTCTAGGCAAAAGGTTAATTTATTAATAATAACTAGCTTATGAAGCACTTATTATAATCTAGGGACATAAATCATCTTATTCATTACAAGTACGTGAAACAGATACTATTATGATTATCATTTTACAAATATATTCACTCATTCAATCTACAGATATTTTTGACATGTCTCCTACATGCCAAACTGTACTAGATAATGGGAATACAGCAGAAAACAAAACAGACACAGACCTATTATATACTTTTAAATAAAACATTTGTTGCTTTAAAAATGTTTTATTTGAGGATGTTTTAAACTAGTGATCTCTAGTGTATTTAAAATACAATTTTTAAAAGAACTCAATTTTAATTTAGGGGCAGACCCCGCCCCCCCCCCCCCCCCCCCCCCGGTCCCAGTTAGTATAAAAAGAGAGGTTGACTTGTAAATTACAGATTTCTCCCCAGGACTAGGTATATTGAGTATTCAACCCTTATCACAGGAGAGGGATCAACTTGTCTGAGCTAAACTGCATTGATTCTCGGTACGAGGGCTTGTTTGAGAGACTGACATTTGCTTTTGATGTTAAAGCAATCAAAAGACAGAAAAACTATAGCTCAAGCTTGCAGCACACCGTATTCTCTCTAAGTGCCTCCAGGAGATGGATGTCTTGCCATTGTCCACACCATTCATTTTCTTCCTCTGCCCTAGCCTCACCTAATTTCCTGCTGGGTCTCACTTGCAGTTTTCCATCTTTAAAGATGACATGCTGTTCAAACCTGATGTTTGTTTTCTTTATTGTTTTGTCAAATGTCTAAAATATGTGAAATAAACTATTATTCTGGATTATAATTTCTACTGTGCTGAGCATTTACTATGTTCTAGGCATACTTGTGCACAGCCAAGTCACCCAAATCATGTGGGTAGAGTGGAAAGGTGGTTACAGCATTTTCCATTTAAGATTTGGGGTTCTGGAGTTAAAATATTTTGGTTGGAATCTTGATTCTGCCAGTTTACGTAATTACCTTACTTGATTCCCAAAGTAAACCAATGAGTAGGTAGTATCCCTGTGTTCCAGAGGAAGAAACTGAGGCTTAGGACAGTTATGTAATCGGTCAAGTGTGCATAGTCTGCAGGGGTTAGAGGTAGAATTGCGTTCATGTCCAAGTGCAAAGCTGAGCCTCTTCTCTGTGGTACTGTACAAAGGATGGCCAAGGATCAGTTCTGTGTCTTTACCACCTATGTCCAGTCGTCCCTCATAAAAGTATGGTGGCTGTCTACAGCTCTTCCTGGAAAGCACAACTGAGAATTACAAAGGCCACCCAAAGGAGTTTAATAAACTATGGAATTTTGAATTGAGATCAATTCAATGTCTTAAAGATACATTTTTTAAAGTAGCTAAAATACCCTCACATTACTAATTCTTTTGTATATTAATATCAAAAGCTTATTTTTGACTTTTCTGCATGTCAGCTAACATACTAGTCAATTTTCTAACAACGTAAACAACATAAATAACACTGCTTTTGTCATTGCTATTGTTTATCTTCAGAATCTCCCAGCATTTCTACTTCTTCAAGCCTACTGTTTCCTTCAGATGTTCTTGCCGCACCACGTTGAATGGGCTCTGATTTAGATCTTCCTTATGTAACAAACTCATTTCTTCAAGAAGCCAGTTTTGTTAACAATATATTCGAGTTAACATTAATCTTATCTCAATGAGAACTTTATATCCGTACAAAGGTTCAATTTATTTTCAAATTATTGAGTGCTGCACTCTGCTCTTTCACATTTGATGCTAGTTAATATTCTTTTACTTGCTCATTTATTTGAAATCTTCATTTTTTTTTCATGGTAGGGCCTCTGCAGGCATATGTATTTCATTAATGACTCTGAAACAAACAGCAACGTTGAAAATGATGGCCATTCAGCACCTTTATTTAGCAAAGATGCAACATCCGAGAGGTGCTATTAATCTGATAGTAACTTGAAACTTCTATAGCCTCCTTCAAATAAAGAGTCACTATGATTTTAATAAGTTTCTGAATTGAGATAAATCTTTAAAAGTTCTTTGTAGAGATTTAATACATCCCCCTTAAAGGAATAAGAAAATGGATCTATCTTTTTTAGATAAGTTAAAAAGCTGGAACTTTTCAGGAAAAGAAAGTGTCAAAAAACTATTTGCCAGTGACTTGCTTTATTTCATCTTTTTTATCACTCCCACATGGTGGCCTTTAGTATTTTTTATATGAAATAATAGGGTTTGGAGTAGTCAAGCAACTCTCCAAAATGGATTAAGGAGAGAACTTAGACATAGAGGCCCAATCTTAAAGGGAGATGTGGGAAAGTTGGAAAGTTAGAAAAAGTACTCTGAGCAAAGGTCCATGAGATATACAGGACTGGTAGGTATATGGAGGATTCTTCATGAAATGCTAAGTATTTGGGGCTTCAGCCTTACACTCTGGAAAGATCACTCTTTCCACCCATGATAACTAAATCGGAGTGTGCAAGGCCCAGGGCCCATTTGGAAGGCTCCTGGAGTCACCAAAGCCACATGACGGTGATGTGGACTGGGATGTGGCAGTGGAAGTGGGGGGCACAGTACATGGTTTTGGAAGGGGTTTTGGAAAGAAAATGGTAGAATAACTTACAGCTGTATGGAGATGGTGGATGATGTTGGAGAGGGATGTGGTGAGCACGATTCCCAGGCACAGGCTTGCAATCCTGGGGCACAGTGCCAGTATTTGTTGACATCTGTAGAATGCGGAAAGAACCACCTTTTCAGAAAAAGAGTGTCAATTCGTTTTAGGATGTAATATTATAATTACCTTTGAGACATCCAGAAGAGGTAGTTGGATATACAGACTTGGAGTTCAGAGAAGTTGTTTGGATAGAAATTTAAGTAAGTGAGGAAAATTTATTTATTGCAGTGATTCTCAGCAAAAACTCTGCTCAGTCTCAGTCAGAGCCCTTTTTATGTTTATCCTTAACCCAATGTGTTGTGGACTTGAATGTGTTTCAGAATCACCTGGAAAATAGTGTATTTGGAAAGATGCAAGATTGGGAGGCACACAGGGCTTGAATTCCATTTCTGTTTTCTCCTAGGGCCACTTTAATTTAATCTTTCTATGCCTCAGTTTCTTCATCTGTAAAATACTATATACCATAATAGCTAACTTTTAACATTTCTGCCTAGAGAACATGAGGTAATTCATACAATGCTCCCAGTAGAGTGCTTAGCACATCTTGAATGTTCAATAGAGATTAGTTACCTAATATTATTAGCCAGTGAGGTTATTAAAATGAATATAGATGGAGCCCAGACTAGGATTTACAGGCTCACTAAGTTTGAGAACCATTGAGTTCTAAGGTAGATATCCATTTCTGAATTAGTCTAACTGTGCTCCTGCTTGGAGGTCAATAATAGATTTGAATTAAGTGGTTCTGGGTCAAGTGCATCAGTGTGACCGGGGGGAATTTTAAAAAATATCTATTTCTGGATACTGCTACAGACTACCTAAAGCATGATATATGAGTAAAGAGTCAAAGGCATATGTATTAGGAAAAATCACTACATACTTAGTGATGTGACACAGAACCTAGCTTACAAATAAACAATTATATGACTTTATTTAGATGAATTCTTGAGATTAATTTTGTGTCCTAGGTATCCAAGTGGCCAACAAAATGTGTGTTCCACCTTTCAGAGTAGAGAATTTTTGCTGACAATGAGCTATGTGGGAGCCAATCAGATTTCTCAGCCCCCTTACCTCGAAATTTGGACATATGATAATCCTTGCCATTGGAATGTGAGTGGAAATGTTGTAACTTTGGGGAAAAGTCTTGAAGAAGTGGTGGTTTACTTTCAATATTGTGTTTCCTGTCTTACTGGCTGGCTGCAGAGGATAATAAGACTATAGGGGATGTTGGAGTCAAAGGGTAAAAAGAACCTGAATTTTGAAAATCCATGTGCAGGGGGAGCGTTTACCAACCTGAAATATTTCGTAGGACGCTGTAAGAATAAAAATGAGCTTCTATTTTGTTAAATCATACAAATATTTGTTATAAAAGCTTCTGTTACTCTCAATAAGAGAGCGCTGCCACCCCCCTTTCTATAAGTCTATGATGATTACATTTTTATGTCACCTTGGTTAGACTATGGTTCCCAGTTCTTTGGTCAGGAACTAGACCAGATATTGCTGTAAAGATATTTCGTGTATATGATGAACATTTATAGACTGTTGACTTCTAGGAAGTTACCTTTGATAATGTGGATGGATTTCATCCAATCAGCTGGAGGCCTTAAGAACAAAGTTGAGGTTTCTTAGAGAAGAAATTGTGCCTCAAGACTATAATAGATCCTGCCAGAATTCCCGCTCTGCTGGCCTAACCTATGAATTGTGGAATTGCCAGCTCCACAATTGCTATATAGTATACACACACATGCGCACACACACAAACCCTACTGGCTCTGTTTCTCTGAAGAACCCTGACATACAAAGTCTGTATTTATCCCTCATCATAAACATATGCCTATAGTTCAAACACTATAGGTGGGGTATTGTGCTAGACTCTTGAGGCTGAAAAAGAGTAAGATAATTATTTGGTGCTTACAACATTGCCGGATTCTGAATAAATGTCAACATTTTAGTCATTGTTGGTTTTATATTGCTCAAAGATTTAGTCATTGTTAAAATGTACATATTGTAGGCTCATTTTAATATTCTAAAATATATTTAATATTGGTATCTTTATGCTCAACATCACGCCTCTTTTAGCTTAGAAAGATTTTAGTGGTTACAGTTTATTTAAATAGGAGACAGATCTCTATTCTCTGGCTTCACATAATGAAGCCAGAGATGAATGACATCCAATTACTCGGCTTTATAAAATAAAATAGTGTGCTTCTATACCATTATTTAAAATGTAATTTTTAAATACCTTCCTAGACAACTAGTATACATGTACAAATGCATAAATTAATCTTTTAAGTATGTTGGTTACGTTTACATAGAGGTGAAAATTAACATTCATGAAATGCTACTTTCTGTCCATGCTGATGGTCGAATGCCAGCCTTGGTGGACAGTTGAGGACCCTGGACAAAGTGGCCTCATGCAGACCTCACAGGGCTAAATCACAGTCTAGCTGCTGGATTGGAGAGGGGCTGGGGCTTAGAAATCAGAGTTGTTGAAGTCAGTTCATTTGATGTGAGAAACTAACAGTCAACC
>VMDR010015215.1:0-22595 GCA_007922815.1 Macrotus californicus | reverse complement strand
GGATAATAGGGGAAAGAAGGGGAAGGGTCAAGTCAAGGAACAAGCGTGAAGGACCCGTAGACAAGAACAGTGGCGGGGGGAGGATTAAACGTGGGAGGGGTGGGCAGGGTAGGGGAGAGTGATGGGGAAAAAATGGGGACAACTGTAATTGAACAACAATAAACAAATTAAAAAGGAAAGAAAAAAAATGAATGTATTTTTTGTGAAGTGGATATGTTACCTTAGTGGGGGAAAAAGTGCTGTGCCTTTAAGTGATCGTTACATGGCTGTGTGTGGCATTCCAGGAAAAAGATCCATTAAAAGACAGACAAGATATCACAACTCACTTTTCAGCAGAAAATGACTTGGCTTTCACAGATGAAGTTGATTAGTGGAGAGGATATTCATGTGAGCCTGGGGTATAAGCTTTCTGATATCTGCATATGAGTAAGTCCTGGCCCAGTTCACTGAAATTTTGGCCTTTAGTTTTTTTGTAATATGAGATGTGGAGAGGGTGAGGAAAGAGCTGGTACACTTGCTTTGCGTTTAATGAGTGCTGCTGATGAAACGGACATAGTGAGATCCATGACCATAACCTCAGAGTGAAGGATGGCTTCTGGGTCTTCCTGAACTATTCCTGACTAGGCTCTACAGATTGCAGGGCTTCCCGCTTGCTTAGAGAGAATCCCCATGGTATGGAACAGTCTATGTACAGAAAGATTTTATGAGAAAACATTCATATATCGTAGTTAAGACTAGGATAATACAAAAGACCAGGAAAGAGGGAAGAAACAAAAATATACTAATTTATACATGGCAAGTGGACATGAATTTGGGGGGAACACTATTGAAACCAGTACATGCAGGTTGAGTAATACAATAACGAATTCTTCCGCCTTATTTCCTGGCAAAACATTCTTTGGGGTTTGGCATGTGAAAATCTTTCTCAAGGTTTCTCATGTTTTCCCTTGTGGAAAAGATGGAGAAATGTGGTCTGGGTGTTAACACCATGTGATGGGTTAGATCTTGCTTGAGTTATTGCTTCCAAAGGGAGACTGATGTCAGCCAGGTTTTGTGGCGTGCTGCACACTTCGTTTTATGGCCCTGGGCGGTTCAAGTTTTCTGTCAATGGTGAATAGAGATAAGACTGACTATGGATATCCCATTTGAGGATAGCACATGGTTGAACTTTTAAAAGTTTTAGCCAAAGAAAATGTTAAAGGCTAACGAAAGATGAAAAAGAATATTTAACAGAAATAAATGTAAAGCTTGACGTGGTTCCAAAATCAAGTGTACAGTTAGAACATCGGCGGACTATTGGCTCAATAACAGTATTTTTTCAATGGTCAACAGGAATCTCAACATGAATGGCTCCCAGAAAGGTATGTGTAAACCAGAGGGTGAAGTAATGGAAGGAGGGAGGTCATCATCTTCCTTCACTTTGGGCTGGTCAGATTATACTGAAAATAATTATGTTCAGTGGAGGTTACCAAATATGAAAAGAAACTTGATAGACATCTTGGAATGTGTTCAGAGAACAATGGCCAGGAGAGTAAATGACTCAAGGCGACGTTACTTGAGGTATGGATGGAACTTGGAACGTTAGCTTGAAGAACAGATGGGGAGAATCAGACTGAACAAATAAACTTTCTATTCAATCTCCAAGGGCTGTTTGTGTGTGTGTTCAGAAGGGGGATTCAAATTTATCGTGTATTGCCTGCTACACGGAGCTACATTTGGACAAATCAATGGATGTTTCTGGGCGGTACATCTTTGATACATTCTAACAGGCCTTCTCTGGGCAGATTCATGGATTGTCTGAGAAATGGTGAGTTCTGAGAACTGTGGGTGCTTAAGCACAGGTGCACAGCCGTTTGACAGAATTGTCGTGGCAATTCAGTCAACAGCCTCTAAGTGACCTTACGTCTCTGTGTTTTATAACTTCTTTTGAAAGAAAATGTCATAAAACTGTGAGATTTGGATGAGGCATAATGATGTCACTTGCATATTTTAACCTCCTATAGTTTAAATTGATGTGGCATGTAAAAGAGAATAGATGATAAAATCAAGATGATACTATCTATGATCTAAAATTTGACATGAAATCCAGTTCAAATGGGCCGATAGATTTTGGAGAGGGAGCATTATGGAAGTTGAAAAATCATATTATCAAAAGCAACTGCTGTGCTGTAGGGAAAACCACTTTATTTCAGAAAATTCTCAAGGTTGGCAGGAATGTAAAAGTGCACTTATTTCAAATTTTAGAGGTATCTGGGTTTAGTATTTCTATCATCAGGAGAACATACGTTCTCTGTGTGATCTATAAAATGCCATTCACATATTTTGATAATTTCCCATTTTTATAATATATCATAAAATTTCTTTAAATACCCTGAACATAAAATAGATTACTTCCAATCACTTTTGCCTGAGGCACAATAGCATTGAATCTTCAGGCTAAAGTTGAAAAAAAGAAACGAAATCTAGTGTCAGAAATCCAGTTCCTAATACACATGAGAGTTAACAGCAGTTTAGGGAACATTCATTCATTTATTCATTCATTGATCCACCAAGGACTTACAGAGCAGCTACTCTGTGAAAGGCAACAGCTGCGTAAAAGGTACCAGAAACCCGCCTTGATCTCGCACTTTCAATGAAGTAGGGAGTAATCATTTTATATAGCATAATAAGTGCTCTTCCGGAGGAATATACAAAATGCATGGAAATGTCAAAGATCATCACGTCCACAGTAGGAAAAACAAAGGCCACTGGGAACAAACAGCCTACGCCTTTGTTCATGTCTGCATCTAGTGTGTGCCTGTAGCATCTTGTCTGCCTATGTTGTCTTACAGAACGGAGCAATGGCTAGAGAGATCGAGAAGCATATGGATTAAAAGGCTATTAACAGGTACAGAAATTTGGGCTTATCAGTAGGCTTTTTCAAAGGGGGGGAAATTCTTGAAGAAAAAGCTGCCTGTCCAAACATGCACTTCTAGGCGGAGTTCAATTTGCCACCTTTGGAGAAATCTTGAGGCAAACCAAATCAAGCACTTACAGGCGCTACTTTTGTTTTAGATTTAAACAATCTTTCCTCTTGACTGCTCAGGATAAACAATTGGATTACTTGACATGACTTTGTACAGAGTGGATTAGTTAAATTTGGGCTTGTTCTTCTCTCACGTCAATGAAATACATGCGCTTCCCCATGCCAGCATGGTTCAACGGTTTGCTTTCTGGCAGAGTTTCCAGAAGCTTACAAATTGTGCCCCCTACCCTTTCTTTTCCAGAACACATATCAAACCTCTTATCAGTAAGAATGCTGACAGAAAAAGGGATTTGTTTTCATTTCAGAAGTTAACAAAATCTAAATACAATGGAGGAATAAATTAGAATTTTAAATTTTAAGTATATTGACTTAAGACACTGATCTGCCAGCCCGTCTCTGCTTTATTCTGTTGCTGTGTCTGTCGCTTAATTTTGGCCCATTTATAATGTATTCAATAGGGAGTGTTTGGTTTAGTCTGATGAGTATTCTCAGCAGTGCGTTCAGGACTGTGTGAGCAAATGGGCCACACATGTGGACAGACCACTGCACTTACCACACGTGGGGCCCTGTCTCAGCCGGCTGCACCCAGGCTGCCTACTCTTCAGGGCACCAAAATGAGAGCCACAGATAGAAGTTTATGAGGACACTGCCTTGAGACTGTGACTTTTCCTCCATTTAAAATAAAGACACAGATTTTCAAAATAAGTTCTTAAAAATGAACTTTGAAGTTGTTATTTACATAAGAAGACTATTTTACTGAAAAATGAGTCCAGTGACCTTGTCATTTGTCTCTGAATTCTACGTGCGCTCAGCAGAAAGCTGAATGGAGTTTTCTCTTAGAAGTTGAGCTTCTCTTGAGTCTGTGACAATATGCTTACAAACCATCAATGTCATGGTCGCAGGCAGGGTGGTGAGTAGGTGGTTGGCAGAGTCAGAATTTGAATTTACACTGTGAGAGTGTTTGTGTTGGTGCTTTTCACCATGGAGCCAAAAGCATTACCCACGCCTCATGTGGAATCACCAGTTTAGCTTTGACAGTGACCCTTGCTTCATTGCCTCCTTCCTTCCCTAACTGATCTTCCACATTTCATGTTACTGAGGTTACACTGGAAACTCACCCAAGGGTCTTCCTGCAGTAACTGCACTTGTTTAGTCTCTGTTTCCTCTTCTTTCTCACTCACCAAGTGTCTACATTTCTAAGTTGTGGTCTCTGCTTTTTTCTCCCCCTCAGTCTGTATTTGGCCCCTCCTCCCCTTCACTGTTAACTGCCCCTCGCTGATCTCCCTTGGTCATCTCCTCCTCTCTCCAAGTCCAGCTGTCCCCTCCAGGCAGATGCTTCATAGTGGTCAAGGGCATAGGCTCCGGAGCCAGGCTACCAGGGTCCACCTCCTTCCTGCCCCTCTCACTTAACTAGCTGGTGATTTTGGTGCAAGTTGTTTTAGCTTTCTGTGCCTCAGTAGCTTCGTCATTAAAGTAGGTATAATAATACTACCTAGCTCAAACAGTTGTGGTGACAATGAAATGAGTTATTCCACGTAAAGGGCTTAGTGATGCCTGGTAGTGGCTGTTTTTATTGTTTTCATTTTCCTTTATCCTTCAAAATCCTCAGGCTCCTGAGAGCTTCCCCTCTTTAAGATTATATACATTTGTGATGTCCATCTATCTTTTAGTTGCCCAACTCGAACCATAGGACTTCATTCTTCTTTCTCCTTCAACCATCTATAAATTATTAAGCATTTTAGATTTTCTATTTATTATTCTTCTCAGCTCACTGCCTCCCCCGACCCTTTTTAAAAAATAATCACTACATTAATCTCTTCCTGGCAGTGTTTCCTACCTTGTGTTCTGCAATTGTGTGGTTCTCATCTCCTCTCTTTGCAGGTTTGTCTTGCATTAAGACAAGGCTAGTTTCTCTGAAGCACAAGCCTAATCATGCCATCTTCATTCAAAACCACCACCACTCAGCCACAAATACATGCTAGACACTGAGTGATGTGTAAATCCCTTAGCCTAGAAATAAGGTCCTGTACAAGCTATCTTTTTGACTTACTGCTCCTTTGTCGTTTTCTCCAGGGGCTCGATTTTGTAGCAGGCTGCTTCAATCGCTATTCCCTAAAATTGTTTAGCTTCCTTTTACCTCTGTGATTTTGTTCGCTTAGTTCCCTGTCCTCTTCCCTAACCATCCCTTAATCACTCTCCCAGTGCTGTCAAAATCCCATCGTCCTCTGGGACCTACAGAATGACAACTCACCCTATTATACCTTCTCTGATCACTGCAGTAAGAAGTGATTGCTCCCTGGAAGAACCGAATAGCACCTTGGCTTTGCTCTCTGAGGGACACCTATTTCTTGCAAACCAAAGGTCTGAGTATAATGTACTGAGAAGGGTTTGGAATCTAAAATTAGAAGATCTGGGATTTTAAATCCAAGGTCTGTCAAAGTGAGCCTCCATTTTCTCATTTATAAAATGGCGATAACATTCATAAGTATTATCACAGACTTTTATGAGAATTAAGTCAAATATATATATATATATTTTAAAACTAGCATTTCTTTTTAAAACTAGTTTTATTTAAAAACTAGTGGATTTGCATTTTATTTTTAGGGTCTTTATATCTTCCATCACATCTTATATAATGTTGGCTTTTCAGAATTAGTGATGAATAATTACTTGTGAATTAATCCATAGATTCAACTTGCAAAACATTCTTACCATGAGTTTTTTCTTTTCAAAAACTCATTTCCCACATTACTTGAGATCAACCTGAACTTGGGAGCTATTTCAAGGCAGCGAAATGTGAATGTGATAAAGTTAAATTATCTAACACTTTAACAACTTTACCTTCTTGTGTAAGGAGAATAACCTTTTAATAAATGATTTCCTTTTCCAAATTAATCACTCAGTCACAAGAAAATGCTCAGTGGCCTCACATGAAATTACCAAAATAAGCTAAGAATTCATTCGTTATTGTCATATAGCATCTCTTTTGGCCTCTTGTGTCTTGAAAGGCAAACACTGAGTTAAAACTTCGTCACCTGCAGTGCACCATCCATGGGGTAGCATGATGAGGGAAGGTCCAAGAAGTCACATGATGAGGAGGGAGCACTCAGAGAACAGACAGATGCAAAGGAGCACGGAGGCCACTGCCTGGCTCAGCTGTCAGGCTTTGGCTTCAGAGGTGCTGGCCATCAATTCTGATTCTTGTTTTGCTTGAGTCAATACAGTAGAAAAGCAAAGATCAGAGTGCAAGGAGGGCGCTGAGTGCAAGCAGTGCAAACACAGAACCCTGGCAAATCCCCACAGATAACACGGAGGGATATAGAGAGGCTTCTGATAATCTGCTGATTTTAGATTACTGTCTCACATCTGTTATCTCACTTTATCCCTTTAACACTCCGCTGGGGTGAGGAGGGCAGAGTTCCTTGTCTTCTTGTTTGACTGGAAAGAGAGAACTGGACAATGGGTCTCAACTTCCCTCTTGTATGCTGAGAAGGTACTTTCCAGAAAGACCAGGAGATGAATAATTCTAAAAAAAAAAAAATCCCTGTTTTTGTCTTAAATAATTATTTACAACTTGGCCAAGTTTATGGGACCCTCGTGCCCCTTGTTAGCTGTTGCTTGGTGCTAAAGCAACCTGAAAAGGCTGTGGCTGCTTCTCTAGAGCATGTTACCGACGCTGGAAGACACCAGCCCTTTGTGCCTCCTGATCTTCTCTTTCCTCTTCTCAAGAATGGGCCCAAGTGTCGGAGTCCTGGACACCTACCAGCTTTGTTTAAAGGCCTCAAATAGGTCAGTCACGAGAATTTGTGGGTTTTATTTTGTTAGTTTGTTTTTAAGTTGAGCTATAATTCACATATAGCATTATATTAGTTTCAGGTATATAATATGATTCAATATTTGTGTATATTGCAAAATGATTAATAGGTCTAGTTAGCATCTGTCACTCATACAGAGTTACAACTTTTTTGTTGTGGTGAGAACTTTTAAGATCTATTTTCCTAGTAACTTTCAAACATGATATTAACTATAGTCACCATGCTGTACATTATATCCCCAGGACTTACTTTATACCTGAAAGTTTGTGCCTTTTGGCTCCCTTTACCCATTTTGTCCACCTTCTATCCCCCGCCTCTGGCAACCACCAGTCTGTCCTCTGCCTATAAGCTTGGCTCTTGTGTTTTTGTTTAGATTTCACATATAACTGAGGTCATACAGTATTTGTCTTGCTCTGTCTGATTTATTTCACTTAACATAATTCCCCCAAGATCCATCCATGTTGTCCACAAATGGCAAGATTTCCTTTTTTCCCCTCTTCTCCATTCATTCATCCATTGATGGTCATTCAGGTGTTTTCTACTTCTCAGCTGCTGTGAATAATGCTTAGTTCCTCCTGGTAAGGGGTGGGGTGCATAAGAATGGGGACATTTTGTGGAGTGAAGTAGACAAAAAACAAATGCAGGCCCTTTTAAAAGGGCAGTATTAGATATTTTAAAAAACAATTTTAAACATTTAGAAAACATTTAACATGAGTCGGAATGTCACAAAATCCTGTACTTGCTTAGTGTTTTTGTGTATTTATCAATAAGCTTACATGCAATTAGAAGCAGCCAGTTCCCCTGTGCAGGAGTTTGAAAATCATCCAAAACATATCAATGAATAAGCTTGCCAGAATCTTGACTTCTAGGTTCAAAGTGATCTGTCAATGTAAAAGACAGAAAAGGTCACCAGGAAAATGCAAATAGACTCAACAGGTCCCTTTCCTCATCCTTTCCTTTCCTCTCCTCTCCAGCAGAGAAAACAGCTTTGAGGTCTGAAGAAGAAAGAGCAGTTTTGAAGTGAACGCAGGAGACTCAGGGGTGAGCTGGGCAGCCATTGAGGGAAGCTGCTTGAAGCTTGGGGATCAGAGGAAAGTGTGACTGTCCAGGGGTATGGCCTGGCAGGGGGGCAGCCACCTTGGGGCACATGCTCTGGGTTGTGCAGTGCAGTGGAAATGGTGCTTCCTGCCAGAGTGGCTGCATCAGCTCAAAGGTCTCAGGAAATTCCTGCAAGCAAAGTCCAAAGTGAGCTGCAGGAGACAGAGGGCGCAAGGAAGAAGGGCCAGTCCCATAGAGGGCATCGAGCTGAAACTGGAGGGCCCCTGGCAGGGATGAGCGGAATCTGAGCTCTTGGCCATGCCAGATACTCTGAGTGGGAGCTAGAGGGTCCTGCAGACCAGCCAGTGGTCCTCACTGGCAGAGTACAGTCGTTTGCTTTTGCTAAATTCTGGATAAGAAGAGAGATACCTAAAGCAAAGGCCAGCAATGAACCAGGAGTGAGCAGGACCAGGCAAGTGGGCTTGCTCTTCACTGCTCCTGTATGAGCTTGTGCAGCTCACCCCAACCCCCAGCAGGCAGGGCAAGGAGACTCAAGAGAATATCTTAGTGCTGGGAGTGACAATCCTCTAAACCTGAATCCCTGAGGAAATTGGCTTAAGACTAGTTTAAGATTTTGTTTTGTGCCATTAGACAGGATAGAGAAAGAAAAGCAGCATCTTGACAAATATGTGTTTGAAAGTATGCAATTCCTATCACTTCAAAAACAACATCTAAAGGCAGCCTCAAGTGTCTTTTATCTCTATTAGAGATGAGTACTCAGAAATTGACATGAAGTTGATGGTGGGGTTGATGACTGCCTTTTTCTCATGTGGAAATGCCTTCCGGCCTGCAGACTTTGCTGTCAGTGCGGAGATCTGAGATAGCCCAACCTGTGGCTGCCCAGCTTCTGGGCTGCACTGTCTGGGAATTGGCCCTTTAACCAGGCTTTGGCTAGTCTCAGAGAGGCACAAGTCTTCCCTTTCAGCAGTTCAAAAACACTTGGCAAGCATGTAGTGTATGCCTAGCACTTCACTTGGTGCTGGTGGACTGAAGGAGGATAATGCAGGGTCACAGCACCAGGGAGCAGCGGGGCTCACAGCCCAGCAGGACAATCGCTCTAGAACCATTCATTGTGAAGCAATACAATAGGAGGCCCACACTTAGTGGGGCAGGCAGTGCGCGGGGAGAGGGGCACTGGAAGCCTTGATGGTGGAGCTGATGTCTCAACATGACCTGACATAGTGATCTGTGCTTTTCTTGGATAGAAAAGATGGGCTGAGAAAGAGGGACAGTGAGAGAGAGAGAGAGAGAGAGAGAGAGAGAGAGAGAGAGAGAGAGAGAGAGAGAGAGAGAGAGAGAGAGAGAGAGAGAGAGAGAGAGAGAGAGAGACTATCCATGCTATATCTGCTTAGCAGAAGCCTCAGAAAGCCCAGGTGCATCCAAAGTCACTTTCATGTGAAGGACCGGTGGCGACTCAGCAAATGGTGAGACAGAAAGATCCGTTTTTCCCTGGTTTGTAGAGCATTTGCCCTTGTCTCTAAATTGTGTTTAAAAGCATCATTTAAAAATTGAGATGCCCATTTGTAATGTCATCTTTCACTGACTATGGGATGTTATGCTGCAGCCTCGCTCCGACCTCTTCAGCCCTAGCTGACTTATTTCCTGTCCTGTCTCTGTCATCTGAGCAGCATACCCCTTGCTTGTTGTTCAGAGGGGGATGATGCCTTTGTAAGGCCATTCCATGTCCAGCAAGGTTTGGCAGTAATGCTGCCAAGAGTGACTTCCTCCAACCTTGGGTCACAGGGAGACAAACACATCTGTCTTGTTCCTTCTCCCACATACTTCTCCGCACAGCCTACCTACTGTGTGCAAGATACTGTGCCCAGGATGCTGGGCGATGACCAGAGTTACCAAGTATGGTCTGTGCTCCGAAGATACTTATAAGCTGATCAGAGAGACAAGACACACACCCAGGTAACAGAGCTGGTGTTCAAAGCCGTAAGGACTTGGAGCGCAGATGAGATTTTTCAGCCGCAGCGGTCTGGACCGCCTGTGCTGTGGGTCGTTCCGTGCGTTGTGGAGTGCTTAGTGACACTCCTGTCTCTACCCGTTCCATGCCAGTAGCGTTCTCTCAGTTTTAACAACAAAACTGTTCTTAGAAATTGCCAAATGTCCCCTGGGGGGCAAAATCAGCCCCCCTTGAGAAACACAGGTGCAAACAGTACGTACTTCAGGTGTCAGAGGGGTTCTGTTAAGGACCTCCTGGTCTGTAATCGTTATAGGGTCACTGGATCTCAGCGATGACCCAAAGATGGAGCAGGCTTTGACAGGTATGATGGAGTGGGGCAATCCCTCCAGAGGAGGGTTCACCCTGTCATAACCTGCCCACTTCCTCCACTTGTGTGACTCAGTCTAGAGACATTAATTTGGCCCCGTCACTGCAATTCTTTTTATTTTGTTTCCCCGGCACCTCCTGTCTTCCTGCCTGCTTTGCCTATCTACGAGACTCCTTTTCTCTCACTGAATGGAGCTCAGGTGTGAGACAATACTTGCCCTTTCAAAACACCAGAATAACCTCCTTTGTGTCTGACTCCTCTCTCAAGGACTCTGGTTTCATTTGACATCTACCCAGTGTTCCTGCGGAGAGCTGCAGATAACTCTCTGGTGATCCGCCTTCCTCTCCACTCGACTTAGATTTGTCTGTGAAATTGCATTTTGTCTGTGCTTCTCTGGTAGGTCCTCTTTGTTGTTATAGTTTGTTTCATTCTGAAAGCAGAGAGGGCACAGTTCTCATTTTCCCCCAAGTTTCAAATGCATTTGAATTGTATTTGGAAGTAAGAAAAAGAATGGTACCGGGCAGAGTTTTTAAGGCACAGACTGAAAGAACAAGATTGATACAGAGAAGACTCTATAAACATATAAATAAAAATCTTGGGCATGGTATTAATTTCCCCTGAGTTTGTTTTGGAAATAGCTAAAGCAACAGGGCTATCCTCTGAAGATTACATTTAGAAGGAACAGTGACTAGAGAGGGGAAGCCAGCAGGCCACAGCGTGAAGCTGTGTGGGGTGTGATTGGTAGAAGAGGTCCATTTCAAAGACTTTAAACACTGAATGGGTCCCAAAGCTGGTTTATTATCTTAATTCATTGATCGTCTTGGTGCTGAGCTCCAAGTGTCTTGTTCCTCTGAATCCTCAAATTATTTTGCCAACTGTAAATTCACTGATAGGCGACTGTGTGAGCAATTTGTGCTGAGTCTTTCTTGGTGGTGTTTTGTTTCCCAAACTGTGAAGACTTCCAGCTAGTTCCGCAATGAACCTTGTGCTGACCTAGCCCAGGTGCTAGAAGAGCCTTAGGTTTTAGATGCTGATGAACTTCACTGGAACATTTCTTGAAAGTCTAGTTCAGTGCCAGACTCTGAGTCCAGACCTCTCTCCTCGGATGTCTGTTTTGGACACGTCACTTACGGCTCTCCTAACTCCTACCATTTCTAGAGAAGACTGACATTCTGATAAACAATCTCTGAGACAAACCCAGTGTCAGGCTTGGCCTCAGCTCTCTTTTCCAGGTCCAGCTGTGTAGCTGGTTATGGCAGGTATAATTGTTTGGGCTTTCAGACTACAGGTAACAGGTGTACACATTGTGACAGAAAAAGGAAAAAAAAATAGACAGTGGGTGCTGTCTCAGTATGAATGTTATGTGCTCTCACATGGGGCTTAAAAGGCAAGATGAATATATTTTATTCACAGAACTATAGGTCCAGAGTTTTAAAAGACCTTTAAAAGTAACCAAGTTCATGTGTGTGTCTTAGGTAGGTTCATTCTTAATAAAGCTAAAGCCAAACCCCTGTCTGTGTTAGGCACTCATAGATATTATCTCATCCTTCACCATCTTGAGAGGTACATACCACTACTGTCCCTGTTTTACAGGTGAGGAAATTGAGGCACAGAGATGTTAAGCAATTTGCCCCAATACCACAGCCAAAGGGTTTAGAATTGGGTTTGAACAGAGAAAGCCTCTTTCTGGAGTCTGTGCTCATGAGCACTACACTTTATTCCCTCTCATATTCTGGAAACTTCCTTCTGCCGGTATTTCTTTTCAAAAAGGGAATGAGTACGCTTTGAGTTTCTCCTGCATGCACTGCCCAGATGTTATATAATATCATCATAATATGCGTGTTATTTTGTATTGTGCCCACTCTACAAATGTGGAAACCTACTCAGGCTCACACAGATGTCAAAAGTCAAAGCTAGGATGAAAATCCCGAATTCTGTCTCCCAGACATGTATCACTTCCTGTGCACATGCGCATGTGCATGCACACACACACACACACACACACACACACACACCAGCTGCATTTCTAGAAGTACTAATCATGCCCCCACTATGTGTTTTGTACTGTGTGAACACTGAAGAATAGAAGGGCTTGTCAGCTTGCCCTTCAACTTAAATCATCGTCATGCAGGTAATATACAAATAGAGATAGACAATTAACAAAACATGCAAAGTTCTATTGGAGTAAAATGGCAGTCTCTAAAAGATTGAAAAAAATACCCTCAGGAAAGCTTATAGAAGGAAGAGTTTTATGACGGTGTTAATTATAGGAATTGTGCTCCTGGACAGTCCCAGTTTTGAAACGTTTGGACTAATTGTGCTAGTTTACTTGTCAGATCTGATGTCACAATTATTAGTCCATAACACATGCTTTTGTGGGTACTAGTACTGCCCAAAGACTTATGGAGGTAGCCGGTTTTGAACCTGAGCCGTGGTGGCTGGGAGGTGGGTGAGGAGGCTGAGACGGGGGCGTGACGGCTGTGCACCACGTCCACAAAGACAGCGATTATGGTATACTCGCTGGATAGTCAGGAGAGGGGGCAGATGGGAATGGCATCGCTGGGTTATTATCTGCAGCATCTGTAAGTTTATTTTTCCTCCATAGGTGGTTCTCAGTATGACACAGCTTTCCACTCAGACCATGATTGGGCCCAAAACAATGGTTCTGCATGCCCCACAGTCATATAAACAAACGGCACTGAAGTGGGTCTTTGTTCCTGTGTGTACCTGGCCCGTTAAGTGTTGAATTGGCATCATTGCCTCCTCCATCTTTTTCTGGCTTTCTACAAACAGCAGTATATCCAAGTACAATCATTAATTGAATATGACTCAATCTGGTCCTATCTTTAATAAGAAACCAAAGAAGGAAATTCAATTAGGCCCACCCTTCCCATTTCAAAAGATCAGGCCCTCCCCTTTCACAGTTAAAATTATGAAAGATTATCTTCTTAGTAGAAGGTTACAGGAAAATTTGGATTCCTGTCAAATATGTAGTGTAACATCCCAGCATCAGGAGTAATATGGCCTTTCAGCAGCTTGCTCTGCATGTCTGTGGATGCAATCTCTCCTTTGGAAGCTTGTGAACAAAAGGTTTTCTATACCCTTGCATGACTCACAGTACTCAACAGAAATGGTAACAAGATGAAGCAGTTTTAGGACGAGTTATCATGTCTGCTTGTCGTGAACGTGCAGACACCTCAGCCTCGTTTTCATAGCTCTGTGCTGGTCTTCTGACTCCTTAGAGAACACAGAAGTTATTGAAGCCAGGTTGTAAGTCTATGTGGATATTTGGGGGTTGATCTAAAATTACAAGAGCAGCAGAAGTAGAAAACAGAGCAGAATAAAATATGACTTAATATCTTTGTTTTATATAATTATTTGAAATACCCCTAGAGAATACTGTTAACAATTACTATTATTATTACTGTGAGAGTTAAGATTTATTGCATGTATCTTAAGTTTCGGACACTTTAAGTGCTTTATTTTCTCAAACCTATGAGGCTTTGGCTGTAACCCCTGGACTGCAATCCCCATAATTATGCGGCTCTTTCAACCCTTGTTGATGGATCTGTTTTGCCAAGAATGAAATATCTCCTATTATACTTGATGCAACGTTATCTACAAATCTGTTGGGAATTAGAATTTTGTGTAAATAAGTGGGATTATTTTGTCCTCTGAAGCTTTATTTTGCAGTCTGATGGTATGATGTGTTACAAGTATAATTATTAAAGTATGTATTTTTGCAAAGCTTTCCATGTCATTTCAATGAGTTCTGCCTCAAAGCACTGTTCAAACAGAAACTCTAGTGTCCCATGGTATTCCCGCTAAAAAGGTAAATATTTGTAATAGGCATACTGAAGTCATATTCCCAACATTGGCAAGGGATTCATTTCTTTTAATGCCATGCTGCCGGCAGCTGGCACCCACTAACACCTGTGGCTCTCACCGAAATTTGAGTCTTCGGTTGGTGTTTTCTTTTCCACTAATGGGTTCTAGTGAACAAGCAAGGTGTGGACTTCAGGCTCTGCATTGCAGAATAAAGAAACAGCACGGGCTCCTTTAGCAACTCGAGTTACAAAGCTCCCAAAGGAGAAGGGGCTTGGAATCTCTGCAGTCACAGCATTCTAGATTAGTGCCTTCACAAAGTACTTTTAAATGCAGGCAAATCCCTTCTTCAACTGAAATATTATTGGAGAGTCTGGCAAGTAAAATAGATAACATAATGAAGACCACTGTCTGTTCAGGGCTTTCTCTGTGACAGGCACCATGCTAAACTCCCTACATGATTTTCCCCATTTAATTTTCAGAACACCTGCTTGAGCTGGGCAGGTTAACATTCTCCAGCTGGTTTCAAGAGCTTCAGTAACTTCCCAGAGTCATATGTCCTTCATGTGGAGGAACAAGTTCAAGTACAGGCAGGCAGTCTGACATCAGAGCCTGAATTCTTGGCTGTGAAAATCTGACCCGCCATCATGAGAACGGACATATGCTGAGATTGTCCCCAGAAATTATGTCTACCTTGGTCCTCACCCACCTGATAACCACGTGGGACTTCTCCAACACCCCTGGTATCCCGGAGGATGCACAGAAATACAAAAAGTGATATTAAACTAAGAGAGGACTTTAGTTTACTCTGTAAAATCACATTTTAAAGGAGAAGATGGGTGCCTGATTGTTTCTTTGTTTAGTTTTTAAAAACTCGGACCTTTTTTTACTAGCTTTATTGAGATGTAAATTGTATATAAATTATATATATTTATGGTATACAATTTGGCGTCTTGATATACATATGCATTATAAAAGATTACCACAATCAAGCTAATTAACTTATCCATCACCTCACATAGCTATTATTTTTGTGTATGTAGTAAGAACATATAAGTCTACTCAGTAAATTTCAAATGTAGAGTGTGTATTATTATCTATAGTCATCATGCTATACATTAGACGTCTAACACTTATTCATGATGCATTACTGAAATTTTTTACCCTTTGACCAACGTTTCTGCATTTCCTCTACCCCCAGTGCCCAGCAACCACCATCCCACTCCCATGAGTCTGATTTTTTTTAGATTTCACATGTAAGTGAGGTCATGTAGTTAGTATTTGTGTTTCCGTGTCTGGCTTATTTCACTTAGCATAATGTCCTCCAGTATCACCCATCTTGTCACAAATAACAGGATTTCCTTCTTTTCTAAGACTGAGTAACGTTCCATTGTGTGAATATATATAGCACATTTTCTTTGTTCATCCACTGAGGGGCACTTAGGTTGACTCCGTATCTTTGGTATTGTGAATAATGCTTCATTGATCGTGGCAGTGCAGGTAATGTCTTTGAGTTACATTGTTTTTTAATTTTTAAAATAGAACTTCTTAAAGGTTGCTTCTGAAGATAGTTTACCAGTTATGTACTTCATTCCTTGCTTCATTTTTTGAGCATATAAATGTGTACCAAGTTTTAAGAACTGTATCAGTCATTGAGATTATTAATTGCTTGATTATAAAAAATATAACTGTTTTTGGTCTCTTCACCTCTCAGGCAAGGTGACCATCAATTTATCTTCCGTGTTAGGGTATCCTTGGAAATAAAAGGGGGGCACAGTTAATAATTAAAAGGGGACAATAGGCCTAAGCCATGGCTGTCATGAGAAAACCAGCTTGTAGAGCAATACAGGGTCCATATACTTTTGATGTCTTATAAATACACTATAGAGATAGGCACAGGCTATATCATGCATGGAGAAGTGGTGCCCAAGCAAGTTAGGATAGAACAGATTTCTTAGAAAGTGATGCTAAAGCTGAGTCTTTATGGATGAGTAGACATTCACCAGGTGAAGAGTCAGGATGGACATGTGGAGCAGAGAAGAGGGCGTGAACACAGGTATGAAATGGCAGGTTGCAGGTGGGGAGCTAGCAGCAGCTAGAGCAAAAGATGTGAGGCAGAGAGTGTCACGACATGCAGAAAGGCAGGAAGAGTTAAGGAATTTGGGTTTCATTTTCTAGATGATGAGTAGTCACTGAAGGATTTTAAGCAGAGTGGACAGATGAACATTTTAGGGAGAGCAGCCTGGTGCTTCTTCAGGTGTGGCCATAGGGGGCCAAAACTAGAGCCAGAGAGGTGAGCACGAAGAGTGATTCTCAAGTCTGACTGCACAGAAGTAACTTGGAGAGCTTTGAAAATGCCAGTGCCTGGGCCCCATCCCAAGCTGAGTACAACCTCGTTTCTAGGGGTGAATCCAGGCACTGGCCACCTTTCCAGTTCTCCATGTGTCTCTAATGTGCAGGCAGAACTTACAATCCCTGGCCTAGAAGAATGCTGGTTGAAAATGGAAAAGAGAGGATGATTTTGGAGTACACAATGGTAGTTAGGGTGCGGGGGATGGATTTGAAAAAAACTGGAAGGTAAATATACCTATAGCAAGAACTGGAGGCGGGTAGGGGAATGGAGGTGAGCTGTCGAGGGTGGCTCCTTGCTGGGAGTCTGGGTAGTTAACAGTGCCTGCACCCAAAGTAGCAAATCCCTGAAGAGCAGCTGTTTTCCACAGGAATATAAGGAGTTAGATTTTGGTGATACAGAATGTGAGGTGTCTCAAAGACAGCCAAGGAAAGCATGCGAAGTCATAACAGCAGGGGGCCAGTGTGGAACCCCCATATTTAAGTAGTAGGTGAGAGAGGATGACACCGTGAAGGAGACAGAAAAAATACAGATGACAAAGGGACTCTTCCAGCCTTCACTGTCTGATAAGGTAACCATTAGCTACATGTTGATATTTAAAGCAAAATTCATTCTTTGGCAGGTTTGATTGATGGGAAAGGCCCTGCTTATTTCAACTAAGATCTTTGTAGGCCCGTACCTTCTCTAACTTTATGATATTTGTTCATTTAGTCATTCACTCATTCTCTCACTAGTACACTTACCCTCTCTCTTACCCCATTTCTGTCCAAGGAGGAACCTGGCAATGCCACATCCAGAATATGGTGAGCACTGCAGAGGCTGGCTGTGCTCCGGCTTGAGAAAGCCGGCCTGTCTCCATTTCAGTGATTTGAGCTATGTGTCTAGTCATCTGTTATCTTGTGGTATCTATGAATAAAATATAATAGTAGCATTGCTCTCTTTTACCCCAGAAATGAGAATTGCATTTTAGTGGTGAGTGATATGACTACTAAATACATGGATTTAAAAAATAATTTCAATGACTTTGGGATTCTCCAGGATAAGAAGTGGTTACAGATATTATGTTGTTTCAGATGTCTTAGAGATTAAATAGGCCTAATCAGCTCCTGAGCATTTTTATTAGTAAGTCTGTGTCATTTCAAAACCTTTCTCTGAAACTTTCCCACCCACTCTCCGGCCCCCACTTGAATAAAAAAGTAATTAGGGGTGAGCTCAGCATCTCCACTGCATCTCGACCTGCCCCGGGTGGTGTCATAGTTGTGGCTGTATTAGTGAAGTGCAGATGGGCAGGCGGGGCTATGCCAAGAAAATGGTACTTGCATTAATTCAGAGTCATTTGGATTTGCATTGAGACTCTTGTCTTTTATTTAATATTGTTTATTGCTGTCATGATTCATTCTGCTAATATGTACAGGTGGACGTACACTGTACCCTGGAATTGATTCTGAAAGTTGCCTCTGAGTTCTGTATTAATTAAACTGTCATGCTTCGAAGAGACAAGGGAATGTTGTCCTTTAAAGAAATCCTGGAAGAAAATCCTTTAGAACCAACCATGCATTTAACAATTGTTTACTGAGTACCTACTATGTGCTGAAGTGATGTTGGATGCTGAATAATGTAGTTTATAAATTATATTTTTGGGATGTTCATAATCTCATATGGGAAAATAAATAATATCATATGCCAGGTACTGTTGCAGATTGTTTTTAGATATTTAACTCAGCTCCTCTTCACAACCAACACGATGAGGTGGGTGCTGTCATTATCAACCCCATTTTGCAGGTGAGGAAACTGAGGAATATAGAATGTAAGGACATATCCCACACTGTACACTCAGCAAAGGCACATCTGGGGTGTATCTGGTGTTCTCTGTCTCCCGTCTGTGTTCTTCCCCTCTGTGCTTTACTTCCCTTCCCCCGTTCAGCGGTGGTCTTCACTGGGAGACAAAAAGAAAACTCCCCTTGAAATTAATGTATTTATAGAATGTGGTTTATTGGTTTATCTGTGGTTGATTTTTAACTCTTTATATCTTAGCGATTCTTGAAAAGGAGCATTTTTAAGATAAATGCACTTTCTCTTCCTCTCAGGCAGGGCCCAGCCAAATAGAAATGAAGGAAGAGGTAAACATTCAGTTCACCTTGGCTTATCTTTGAGAATGTTTGACCTCTTAAATGTAAAATATTTTTATAGGTATTCTTGGAATCTTTCATTCCAAATGTTTAAGCAGTCAGGATCTAGGACAATGAGAGAATGCTTTGTTTTAAAGTCATACAAACATTTATGCAATAATACTAACGTTTGCGGCGCTACACAAACCCTGTTCTACCTCGGGCCCCGTTAGGAGTTTCCCAGGTTGCCTGCACACGCACAAATGTCCCTGCTACCCAAACCCAACATCCTTGAGCCCTAGGAGCATAAAGAAATTAGATAGACTAGTAGCCCCAAAGCCCTTTCAGAGCAATTTTATTAAGACTTGGGTTTCTGGGATAGTTTTATTTTATCACTCAGCTATTATCTTGAATCTGCCATTCACTCAAAGGTTTCTGTTGGCCTCAATTCAATTCTCTACCTTCTGGGCTGTGAGTGCTCTGTTGAGCACCTCTCCACCCAGACAGCTAACTGGGTTTGGTGACAGCTTTCAATTGCATTACTACTGAAACTTTTGTAAGTATAGGATTTCTTTGTGTAGGCTGAGCCCTGACTGTGACTTATTTAGGCTGTTACTTATAGCCCTACATCTGGCCTGACTCTGTAGAATAAGTCACTAGTTTTTCCAGAGTGAAAACTTCTAAAGATATTCATCAACACACACATAAATAATGTAGATGACCATCTGGGAGCTCCTGGTCTATCATATAAATCCATTTAGTAAAGGTATTCCTTGGCCAGTAGAAGTACAGGTATGCCCCACTCTTTGAAAGTAGAGCATTTCTGTGAAACATTTTCTAAGCCAAAATGGCATAAAGCAAAGAAGCAATTGCCATTAATTGATATGTTTTTATTTTGTTCACTATGATGGAAACGATTGTGTCCAGTTGTACGCTAAGCATAATAAATACCCTTAGAGCTCTCAGGCGTTTCTGATACCTTAGGGCACATCTTGCTAGCAGACGCACAAAACAAATCGAGATAAAGGCCAGATGCTCACAGACACAGGTAAAATATGGTACTCATTGATGCCGAGAAGCTGAGTGTGGATCCTGGGGAGGGAGCTTGGTGGGGCCCTCTCATAGGCTGGGGTGCACGCTGTGCTGTAACAGCCCGCGCAAAACAAATGCCGAGGGCTATTTTCTTTTCTCATCTTTCTCTGTAAAGGCAAAAATCTTCTTTGGATTTTTTTTTCAGTTAGCAGAAACAGGTATGATGTAGGTTTTCCATTAAAGCAAAGTAGCGTGACATGAACTTTAGAAAAGCGGGGGAATACCGGTGTCACCTGAACTCCCATGCTCACAGCCCCGTCAGACTATGGAGACCGTGCGCCCCAAGCAGAAGGGATCGCACCGGCGGCGAAGTCACGGCGCCAACGCTTCTCTGAGCGTCTGAGAAAGGCTCCCAGACCCAGGGCAGTGGCCGCGGCTGCTGCGCCTTGATAGATGCACAAAACAGAAAATACAGCAGTTAAACAAACAGAAAAATATTCAGCTGGCCAAATTAATGACATTTAAATGGCACCAAAATATTAGATAGCATTCCAATTTTACCTTAAGTTATGTACCCTTTAAAAATTTTTACTAGCTGATCTGCCTGGGCAAGGGGTAAAACACATTCATATTTTGCTTATGATATTATGCACCCATGGGGTATGTGGCACTATAATTTAATGTTCTCATCATTTAACCCATTAATTCTCCTTTTGGGAACTCAAAATATGGGAAAATCGTGTGAATAAAGGTATTTATCACCACAATGTTCACAATTCTGTAATTTAAGAAAGAACTGGAACTCCTAGCAATGGAGAAATGGTTACAGAAATGATAATATCCCGATTTTACAGATACATAAAGTGGAGCCACTGTTATCATATGATCTATTTAACACAAATATTTATTGTTTTCTGTGTGCCAGGGACTCTTCCAGGTTCTGAGACTACACTGATGAGCAAAATAATTACCATTTGCTACTGAAGTCATAAAACTTATAGGTGGCAGAGGAATTAGATATTAGTGAAATTAACATGCCACCTTTCTGGCCAGGTATTTAGGGGAGCAGTTTGATTGGTTAAACATTTGCCTTAAACCTGCTACTTGGCAGACTGGTTTATGGACCTGACTCACTGTACAGGATAGATAACCTTGACGTTGTGTCTACCTGTGGCTTACTAGCAACAACAAGCCGTGGGAACACTTGGGCAGCATGTGGAAAGGGAGGTGTGGAACCCTCAGAGGACTCAACCTTTCAGTGTTTTCTAGGAGATCTGAAGTCCGATGTGTTAAAGCTGAGCTGAGTCTGCCGTTGACCTGACTAAACGTTTGGGGTAACAGCATTTCTGCTGGTCTTGTGTCTGTTTTTGTTTTAAGTCCCGTGTACTAGAAACAATATGAATAATGAATGAGTGATTTTTACTGTGTCCCTTGAAACTGTAATGATGCTAAGCTTGTGCATGACACAGATAATGTGAGTATTAGTCCCACAATTTGACTGTAGACTGTGATGTTCCCTCTTCAAAATTTAATGAGCTCTCGCCGTGACAAAGGGCGGCGTCAGGTCCTTGAAGAAAATTCGCTTTCAACCTAATTTGCAGATATTGAAGCAAAGCTTGAGGAATGATGTGAGGGTGGATTTCATGATTTGGGGATTTGTTTGGCAAACGTCTATATTTCAGGGGGTAAGATTTTTTCCTTTCTTCTAAACAGGAGCCTCTTCTCGTGTGGATGACTTTATAAAGCTATGGATCACTAACAACCCTGGGGTTCTTGGGTTGTGTTTGTTTAATTTTTACTTTCACATAAATGGATTTGATTCTCCTCATTCACATTGCCATTTCTGGTTTCAGTGATAAAGGACATTGGTGCCATTCCCCTCACTTTCTTCTTTATGAGCACCGTCTTCCCCCCTTCCCGTCTGATGTCACTGTCATGAAGAAGCACTTGCTTCTGAGGCTTAGGTATCATTGCTAGTTTTGTAAAATAAAACAATTCTCTCAAGGATACACAGATTACAGACCTTGGTCTGCTATCACAAAGCCCACTCACTAACCCGGTCACCTGGTTCTCCATGCCGGAGAGCTCAACGGTCTTCACCACAACGTCAGGATGTATTGTCCCAGGACGAGTCAGTGAGACAAAAGGGCCACGCCAGGAGGCAGCCTCGATAAAACACAAGTCCAATGGACTCGAGTGTTATCTCAACCACCAGACCGTTCCTTCTGTGGCCTAGGAGCGCGCCCCTTCACCCCAACGGCTTGGAATGGTCTGTAATCTCCGTGCCCTCGCTGCACTTCATTGGGTTCCATATTTCCCTTCCCCCTTCCAAGTCTGGCTGGATCGCAGAGTTAAGCTTCCGAGTATGAAATAAAAACTGGACAACAACAACCACAACAGAAAGAAGCAGCCTTGAGGGCTTCCAAGCCGTGTACCCTGGAGATGGACATGGATCTCGACCTCCTCTTCCGGCTCCGAAAGGCCAGGGGTGGGCCTGGGTGGGTGGAGGTGTCACACCCACATACAGTGATGACTTCTATGGTGGAAGTAGATGACAGCTGAAAACAAGCGGAGACCACCAGTTTAACCAGAGGCAGCATGGGAGTGGGGCAGGCCCACTCGGCAAAAACCCAGGTTCCGCTGATGCCTGCCTTCTGGGAACTGTGTCAGTCTTGTGAGGCCCCACCAATGCAGTTCCACACGTCACCTGCTGGTAGCACTCGGGCATCGAGGCAGAGCCGTCCCTACCCTTCCTCAAATAAAAAAAAAAAGAATTTTGTTATTTTTATCTTAATTTTCTTTTCTGTAACTGTATGGTGTAAATAAGCACTATTGTTTTTTATATTTATCTTATTTTCAGTTGCCTTAATATGGTCTCTGATTTTTAAAAAGATTTTGTTACATTTCTTGAATGTTCTAAATATACATGATTCCATGTGCAATTATTATTTTCATATATTATTTTCTAATATTTATATCATGTATTTCATTTTCTCATCTTATCACATCTGCTAATTATTCTAAAAACTGTTGAAACAGAGCAGTGATAGGGGACATTCTTATCTT
>VMDR010015214.1:0-22575 GCA_007922815.1 Macrotus californicus | reverse complement strand
CTCTAAAATATTTGATCGAATGATTGTAAGTGTGTGACTATGGAAGATTTTCTCAAACTTGCAAAAAACTTACTATTCTCATGTATACGGTAGTAATAATAATGATTTTACAGACTGACATTTCATTAAATGGCTTCTGGTCTCACTTGGAGGCAAGTGATAAAGTTGATTTACCCCTTTTCTTTCTCTAAACTCTGCTGACATAACCCTTTTTGAGATCACCAGCCACATGCATACCACATATCATTAAATAAACCAAATACTGGATAACTTTGTTACTAATACAGTAAATGTAAAATTATTAGCACATAAAATAACTTGAGTCTAGGTTATATCAGGAAAAAACATCTCTAAAATGGATAACAAGAACAGGTGAGATATTTAGGGCAATGTTACCCTCTTAGGACACTTTTCTGGTCTGACTCGGAGAGGAGACACCAAAGCTCTTTCTCCTGCTGGCAGGTGTAACCTCTGATTCTATCATCTGCAGATGCAACAGCATCCGGGAATGGGGGCTTTAGTTGAAGATATATTGAACTCTCCAGGTTACTTTAGGCATTATATCTAATGAGTTTAGGGCAAGCCCTGGGTAACCTTTCCCCAAAGGATGACTGCTTTTCTGACTTACCTTCTCTTTTCCCTGTGATACCCTCTCTTGAAGTGTTGGCACAGACCAGAAATTGTGTCGTTATCTCATTTTTATGTTTGCCACTGAGCTTCATGGCCTAAGGGTAGGTCCTTCCTATATTTCATGGCTGTCCCAAACTCCTTCCTTCTCTGGGAAGACTGAATCTTGCTCCTAAGTCTCCCAAACACTTCATGCAGAGGTCAGGGGTAGAGTAGCCTGATATGAAGAATCCAATGACTGCAAACCAACATTTATGCATTCAACAAGTTGTTATTGAATGAATATGTGGGATCACTTTGAGGATTAAATGACTGGGCACTTAGATCTCCTCGTACAGTGCTTGGAACAAGTAGCAGATATCCTTAATTATCAGAAGTTTGTACTAATTTAGTCATTCAACTAGTGAAACTTTTGTACATCTCTGTAGAAATCCAGTATTCCATTTAGCTCTTTCTCAGATTGCCAACATCAAACACGATAAGGATCTGTGGATGATGGAGTAGTAGGGGAACTATCTGGTCAGGTTCAAATCCCTAAGAGAAACAGACAAGATGGAGAGGTGCTGGATTTAGGCAGATGTAATCTATGTTGGGATAAAGTCTTAATCCTGAAAGACAGGAGGATGAAGATAAAGGCCCAAATTGTGTCCACTTTGTAGAGGTAGACTCAGAAATTGAAATCATCCTATGGAGAATGTGCAGATCCTCCTGGAGGGCTCTGGAGAGGCAGGCCAGGTGCTGGCGTGGACGAGCTGGAAGAAAGTCAGCTCATGTGCAATAAACACACAAAGAGGGATGGGCCATGCAAGTGATAACCAGTTAGAAGAGTCTGAACAAGGAGACAGAGGAAAATCCAGTTGCATAATCCCAGGTGACAGCATCCAGGCAGGCTCTGCACTCTGCCGGCTGAATGTCTGAGAGGGGGAGTCTGGAGCGCAGAACGAGTCCCTGGGTTAAAGATTTATTGTAAACAGAGATTGTCCGAACTGATGCGTGTCATAGCATGGGCCCAAATGGCCAATGCCAGCTGCTTCTGGCTTTTCATCTCCTTTAATATCATATCCCCAGTGTCCTCAGTGTCAAAAGGCAGGTATTATTGGAGTATAAAATCCAAGAGCAAAATTAAATTCTGGAGAAATCAGATAAAATGTGAGACCGCAAATCGGTGCCTGTGAGAGCACTTTCTTCATCTGGGTGACTTTGCTGGCACTTCCACGCAGCCGCACTCTTCCTGCGAGGTGGCAGAGGAGGCATACAGACAATGTGTTAAGTCTGATTTTAAAAAATAATCTTCACATGTTTCTATACCCAAAGATGTTCTATATCCACAACAGTAAAAGTAATGCAATTAATGTAGCTGTATTTGTTCCTCCAAACGATTTCAAACTTCCTGTGAGGCACTTTTTGAACCAGCTATATAAAAAACTGTTTCAAGTTTCTTTCTAAACAAAAAATGTTATTGTTCAGTTTAATCACTGAACTCTTTGACCAGGATTCTCTCTGATTGATGTTTAGCAGTTTCCAAAAGACAAATCCACCTTCAAATGGTGATGGTTTCTATCACTTGGTGACATTCAATATAGGATAAGCAGGGAAAGTGCTGTGGACAGTTTTCAGTGTTGAGTTATAGGAAATATGAATCTAAGTCAGGACAAAAATGTTTATTGTGTCTGTGGAAATAGCCATTTACTATGTGATTTTATAGTCTTATCTTATATACCTTTTATTTCCTTTTCTTTTTTTTTAACTGACACCTGGAATATTTTACATGCCATAGGACATAAAACAAAAAGAACACATCAACAAAGTAAAATAGTATTAATGTAGATGCCTTGTTAATTCAGAAGTGTCTACATGTTCACTTGGATAATTATGGCCATTTGTTGCTTTTGTTACTTTTTTAGCATCGACAAAACTTCTTCCCTGAGCGTTATTCCATTTGATCCTCAAAAGCATTGTAGGATTAAAGATATTTTCTATCTCTGTCTTAAAGATGAAGGTTGAGTTCAGGGAGCTGAAATGATTTACACAGGTTACATAGTAAAGCGGAAGAGTTTTGGCTTAAATTCATTTCACGATAGATCTGTTTCCACTTTGCTATGTGAGGCTCTGAAAGATTCATCTGTCATAAAATTGAACACTAGCATAAAAAGACCAAGTCAAAAAATTCACTAGAGAGGAAATCTAGGGAATATCAGAGACCAGGGTAATTTGTTTCTTAGTATATTTGTTGTGTTAGAGGGAGCATATGTCCATATATTCATGGGAAGGGAGACATAGGTAACTTGGATCAAATGTATTAAGTGTCTTCTTAGTTTTGTGATTCACAAGCCTTTAGAAGTAATTTAGGACAAAACTGAAATAATATGGCCATTACTGATGCTGTGTTTGAGCCAAATGAAGATGGAATTTTGAAAATACCGGGTGGGCAAATGCAGGCTTACAGTTGTGTGTATGGAAAATAATCCCATAATGAATGAATGATAATGCAAGAATAAGCTCTGTTTTGCATACTCAGAATGGTCAAGTTCCTTTTGCCACCCTTGTGTGTCTCAGTTACACCGTTGTCAGCCCCCATAAATTGCTGTGTGTACCAATGCTCCCATCCCTGGTTGTTTTCACGCTGTGTTTGCTCAGCAATCTTTCCCTGATCTACAGCCCATTTTTCCATAAAAAGGCTGCACTTTTAGGTTTGCTTATTTTAAGAACCTTTCACTTTTCAAAGTGCGTACTCTGAGCTTTAGTTATCTCTACTCTAATGGCTTAATATTTCACAGCTTAATGCTTCATTATTCTTAGATTATGTCTTACCTATGAGTTGCCTTTCATTTAGAAACACTTATTGAATGACCACCATGTAGATTTTGATGCAGATCCCTGCCCCCTACTTCAGCCCCATAATGGATAACAAAATGCTTATGGGCAGAACAAAAACATTGCAATCCATATCCCTGGTACCAACACAAAGCTTATCACAAGTTAGGAAACGTAATTATTGCTTAAATCATTGATTATAATGGTCTATCCAGCATCTTTATTAAACTAATGAAATATTAGCAATCTCACATCGGAAGAAATTGTTTCAAGAGTAGTTGTAACTGAGTTATAATTGATATAGAAGTAGCTGTAAAACAAAGATATCTAAAGCAATTTAAGACAGTTCATTCACATAAGGTTAAATATATCTCTTAAAATAAAATAGTTACACACAGTTAATTTGTTCATTAATGTCTCTTTTTGTTGCTCATAGGCCAAGCGTGTTAGCTCAGTTCCCTTTTAGATTACATGTGTAGGTATGGAATTAACATAACATTGTGAGTCTAAGTGCGTGTGAATGTGTCTGGAAATTTAACAACACAACTTCCTGATGAAATACTCATAAGAGGGAGATGGACAGTATATGAACTTTTTTTCCAGGTCACGTGAATGCGTTTCAGCACACAATCTTGGTACCATATTGTCCAAAATCTTTTCCTGTGTGAACACCAAGAACTCAGGATGGATTTACAAAAACGCTTCGACATCGTGATTTGCCTTATCTCCTACAAAAAGACTGCCATGTGTTCGACATAGAAAAATAAACAGGAGCAATTCTAGTCATTTGGTTGCCTGGGTGCTCTGTATACATGACAGAGAAGAGGAATGATAAAATAATATAAAATTCCACTGGGAGAGAAAGTGCCAATGTACCATCTCAAATTCCATTTGCATTTAAAAAAGTACACTCTAAAATAATTTTCTCTTCAAACATGTTAAGCCTGAATTTATTTTATATAACCCTCACGGGACACTTTCCTGGTAGCAACTGAACATATTTCCTTGCTGCAATGTTAAAACCAATTTCTTGAGCAAGTTGTACCAAAATACCCATCAAAATTATTTTGAGGTATAAAAATATTGTGTCACCTGCTTCTAATTCCAAGAGAGTCCAAGTTATAGTTTATTTTAAAATTCTCACCAAAATATTCAATCAAAACAAAGATATAATGATTAGTTAAAACTATCACTAAAGGTTATAGATGGAAAGTATTTAAACTGGGTCCACACGAGAATTGCAAATGTTTCTGTTGTTGATGATATTTCCATTGTTTGAGGTTCTAGAGCATCCACATTTGTAGGAAAAAATACATGATTCAAATGCCATACATTGGCCTGGGTTTTGTTATTTGAGATAAGAAAACAATAGCATTTTTTCGGCTGAAAAGTATATTCAAACTTTACTTTCCCAATTTTTTCCTTTTAGAGATGGGGAAAACAAGGCCCAGAAACATTCATTTATTCCCACAAGTCGCACAGCAAACATGGCCCAAGTTCAAATCTGTAAATGTAATTAAGTTCAACCTCACATTGATTTATTGAGCTTTTACAATGGACCAGGCACTTGGTTCAGCATTGTATAATTTGTCTTGCTGTATATAATCCTCAAAATATCCCTATGAGGTATCTATTATTATCATTTCCATTTCAGAAATCAAGAAAATGGGATTCAGAAAGGTTACATCACTTTTCTAAACATCATAGCTAGTGATAGCAGAGCTGAGCGTCTAACTTCTTCTGTCTAACGCCAAAGTCCAGGTTGATAATTCCCTCTTATAATTCCTCATTCCAACTTCCTTCCATTGACAGGGATTCTTCTTTTAGGTCCAAACAAAATTCTCAACTCTCTCTTCTACTCAGCAATCTTCTATATAATTCAAAGCAATTATCGTTGAATGTTTGAATCTCGAGTCTTTGTGTCTCCAGACTAAAATAAAATAAAACCAAATCAAAAACCCCACCCTCAAATCCCTAGGCCTGTCAGTACTTACATATATGGCATCATTTCAAATGTCAAAACACTAGTCATTCTTCCCTTACCAGCCACGACCATTTTATCTAGGCTCCACTAAAAACAGGGAAATTAAGAAACCTACTTCTCCACATTTATTTCTTCCCAGCAAAGAGTAGAAACACATAGGCATGTTTATTTTTCTATATTTTCACCTGATGATTTCACTATGCTTTTTTTGACATTAACTTTATAAGATTAAGTATATAAGTAAAACCACATTGCAATGAGAGATGAATTAATTTTTTTAAAAGCATATTGATCCTTGTTTTCCTGTTGGCATTATTACAGCAGTCATAAGAGAGAGAAAGGACAGGTGGTGTAAGCTTTTTTTCCCTGTCCATTCAATAAGTATTTATGTAGCATATGCTATGTAAGAAGTGATGAGCTATGCATCAGAGGCAGGATGATGAACAAGACGTCTGTAGCCTAGTAGGGGAAAACAGACAAAAAAATAAAGAGGAATTGTTAAAGTACTGTTAATTTCATAATAGCAGTCTGTATGTATTTTTGCGGGGACACAGGTGAGAAGAATTATTCCACATTGAGAAGATCCAATTAAAATAGAAGCAATTATATTTTAGCTGAACCTTTAAAGATGTGCTGTTGACAAGAAAGCCAAGGTAGTGGAGTTAGGGAAAAATAAAGAGTGAGTCTCAGAAATAGAAGAGATTTCTGCCTTAATTAGCATAATTAACTAGCAGCAGAATTAAAATCAGTCTACTGTGGGCTAAGCATCCTCCAGACCTCAAAGACTGTCTCTGCATTCTGACGCACACTCTTATGTTGGGTCTCATCAGGTAGTTCTCAGAGCTTTCTGGGCTTCATGTTAATATTGGAGCTACCTGGAGTCAAGACCCTACCCCACAGCAAGTTGTAGTCCTGCCGGGAAGTAGGGAAAAGGCAGATTTCCCAATGGGAAAGCCAGTGCCTAGTTCATCCAGCCACAAAGGAGCTCTTCTAAAAGACTGCAGAGCCTTCTGAGAGGGCTGATGTTAGGCAAGTACCTAAAACAGCACAGAAGAATCTGCCTGGGCACCGATGGAAGGTTCCAGGGAACCTGCAATACAGGCAACCTTGAAATGATGCTGTATGTTATTCTTTCAAATGATTACCTTGAGAAATTGAAGTGGGGGTGCAGCAGGAGGATGTAAATCAAGTGGAGAGAAAAATGAAATGAGTATGTAGTAAGCATCTACTGACATTCATGGAATAAGCAGCTGGTTAAGGAGATATCATCCTATCCTAGCTGTTAAGTTTTAAACATATCTACAAATTCTTTGACACTGCTTCCACAAAAAGTGAGAAGTAGTTTGCTTACCCCTTGAAGTTGCATTAATATTCAATAACTCACTTGAACTAATTAAAATGCTGTATAAATTCTATAGCATTATAGACTGATTCATTTCCTTTCTCTGTCTCTCTCTCTCTCATCTCCAGAGCACTGCACCTCCATGAGTTCAGGGTAGCTGAACTCAACACTAACCATATAGAATTAGAGACCCTTGCTGAAGTGTGCAGCTATGTAAGCCCAGTGCCAGCATGTGAGTGACTGAGTCTTCAGCTATTCCAGCCCCTAGCTTTTGAACCACTGCAGCTGATGGTAAGAAGAGGAGAAAAAACTTCCCTCACTGAGCTGTGTTCAGATTACAGATCCATGAGGAAGTCATGTTGCCTTGTTTTAAGCCACTCAGCACTAGAATCATTTGTCATGGAGCCACAGAGACAGGAACACCATTAGCACACATGACCAAACTGAGTCTCTGCAAATTTCAGCATTTGCTAACACTGAGCTAGTGAGCATCAGAACAGGAGCTGAACCTCAGTGTTCCAAACACCAAAGCTGCTGCCTTTTCCACCACACTCCATGGACCAATGTGTTTCCCTTCAGCTGCAGCTCCTGATTTCCCATTCCCCCCCTGTGATGTCCAGCACAGTGCAGTCTGAATGTGTAACTAAATGATTCCTCTTGGTGCCAACAGTCACAAAGCTATTATCTGGATGACAAATCTCTGTGAAAGAATCTGTGGTATTGATATAGTAGAAAATAATCAGAGTGTATAGTGTTCGTAGTTGACACAAATTACAGGTGGTAGCCAGACTCCTTCAAGAGAACACACTTACATCCTCTGCTTTTGAAACTGTGATTGATTTGATCACTAGAATGTGGAAGAGGTGATACTCTAGGACGTCTGAGTTTGGGCCACTGCTTCATTTCATTCTTCTTGAAGCCCTGAACTACTACAGAACCCCTAACAAGGCTGCCAGGGAGAGTGGGCACATCAAAAGTCAATGGCATATAACTCACCATGTGGAAAGAAAGGCCAAACAGAGGAGTCCAAGGTAGTAAGACATTCAACACCAGCCATAGCCACTAGGACTGAAATACATGACAGACCCCCCCAGTGAGGCCAGGACAGAAAAAACAGGTGAACTCCAGCCAACCCTTGAAATTGTAGGCAATCATAAAATGGTTATTGTTGTAAGCCTCTATGTTTTGGGGTGAATTTTACTCATCAATAGCTAATCATAGCTAATCAGAACAGTGCCTATTATTTGTCATTGTCAGTAATGAACAGAATAATAAGAACTACCAACTATTAGGAGTTGCTATGTGTCAAATACTATCTAATCATAAATAAATTTTAATATAGAAACAATAGTTTCTATTATCAACATTTTTTTATAAAAGACTATTTATTTTTAGAGAGGGGAAGGGAAGGAGAAAGAGAGGGAGAGAAGCATCAATATGGTTGTCTGTTGTGCACCTCTTACTTGGGGACCTGGCTCGAAACCCAGGCATGTGCCCTAGACTGGGAATTGAACCAGTGACTCTTTGGTTTGCAGGAAGGCACTCAATCCACTGAGCTACACCAGCCAGGGCTCTATTGCCAACATTCTTTAGATCAGGAAACTGAAGTGTTGAGAGATGAGATTTGTTGCCTAAATTCATGTAGCAATAGGAATGGGCTATGAATTCAAGTTATTTGGAGTCTGGAATCTTTTTACATTTGTCTCACTATTTTTCACAATAAAAATTTTTGTTATTAGTTTTTGTCTTGTTTTTAGTTACAGTTAATATCATTTTTTTTTCCAAGAGTAGAAAACTAAGGCACAGAAAAATTACTGGGTACCTCAAAGTTAAAAAAAGAAAGAAAAAAGGTAAATAAATAAAAATAGTAAATGACAGAACTGGAAATTGATCTTAGAGTATTCATTCTAACTAATTTGATGGTTCTCTTGAGCCATGGCTATATTTTCGTGCTCTATAATCCTACCCTATGCTCCTGCAAATCATTTTCGGGCCATTTCATACTTCTGGGACCACCCATCATGTAGGTTATTCTGATAAATATTCACTTTCAAAGGAGTCTGGTGCAGTAATTCTCAAATTTGGGGCCTGTTAAAAATTGTTGTAGATCCCAAAGACATATTACTTATTTCAGTTATAACTGTTGATATATATACAATATGAGATATTAAAACTGATAGATTCTACATATTTACAAATTTTCTTGAAAGTTACAAGGTAACATAAAAAACTTTATCAAAATTAATTATATTTTCCTAAAATTAGTTAGAAGAATAGCACTTTCCATTTTTTTTGGAAATATCTCTAATGCTAACCTAATGAAGGATGGCAAAATTCTCATGTCTGCTCCTGCATTCAGCCTGTGACGTTATCACCTGTCATGCGGCCTCTGGGAAACTCTCCTGCACGTGTGTGAGACAATACAATGAACAAGGTTTGCTTGTATAAAAATAGTTTTGAATTCAGATTTCTTAAAGAACTCTTGAGGAATCCTCACAAGGGATCTTGGAACACACTTTGAGCATCACGGGTTTAGAGTAACTTTGCCCAACATATATCCCAGGGAGAATAACTGTTGCTACATGAAAAAAAAATGTTGGGGAAATCGCACACATTTAAATAAAATGAACAGATTCCTTTGCTCTCTAAACCTCTTATCTGTCAATGTGCATGCTCTGGCACAAATAATGCCCCTTTTTATTACAAAATCCTTTATTATAAAATCATAAGCATGTAATTGTATAACATAACAATATCACACTCAAGCATACCATATGACATTTTAGGTGAAATGTTCAAATTAAAACTATAAATTATTACACCTATATTATTACCCTACCAACCACACACAAGCAGGCGTTACTTCTGCTGGACCACATATATTTTAATTTTGAGGAGAAGACTGTGGTGTGCATCATTTTCTCATTTACTGGGATATAGAACTCTCCCTCCATACACCCACCTTCCCTTCTGCAGTTTTTTCTCAGATCATTGAGTAGAACTGGCTTGCAGAAAACTGTACTTGTAAGCGAATGCTGTACAGGCATTTTGGGAAGCAGGTTGTTTGGGGGCAATGGTGCCTGCCTAGAGGAATCATCAATCAAGTTTTAGTCTGTCCTCCAGGAAGTGGGAAGCTCTGGAGCTGACAAAAAGGAACCGTGTTCCAAAGACAACCGAGGTTTCTGAGCGACCTGGGCAGTCTGAGCGCCCGCAGAGCTGAGGAAACTCCTGACCATGTGGCTGCCACCAAAGATGAGGCCCACTGGGTGTTCAGAAGGCCAGTCCAGAACTTAGAGGCACATTTGTTCAGGATAAACTTAGCATATAAATGAATAAATAAATAGGAGCTCTACGTTCTATGAAGTGAACACAATAAGAGACATCATCCTGCGACGACTTCCAGTTTGAACTGGAAGGCTCTAGCACTAGCATTTGATTTGACATTTTTCTATAATTTGAATAATGTGTGGCATGAGTTATTGCCACCCTCCCTGTTGTGCTTTGAAATATAGAAATTATCCACCCATCACATGAAGTTCAGCTTGAAATCTTAAGCACCATGATGACACATTTAAATATTAAGTTGAAAAAAAAAGGTTGTGAGGAAAATAATCCACATGAGAGGGGACATTTCAGAGTTTTTGTTCAAAAAATTAATTCCCATTGACTAAGTCCCAGTAACTATTTTTAATCTTCAGGACATATTGGTAAATTAAATTAAGTTGAATTAAATTAAAATGTTTCCATCCATTAAAGACCTTAGAGTATTCCACTTCAGAGGCAGGATTTTCCCTGAACTACATGTTACTTCAAATTTTAGAAAATCTTTATCGGTGACAATGTGCCTCTGTGCCATGGATAAGGCCAAACAAGATGCAAAAAGAAAATGGGTTTACACATGTAAATAAAATTTCAGAGACACACATTATTATAAAAGAGACCTTAGAGATAAATACTTCCCAACAAAGCCAAGTGAATTACCCACAGGTGTCTAATGCTCAGTATCTTTCGGAATTCAACACTTTTTATATACTGTCTATCATTCTTTATTATAAATTTAAAAAATGGACGTGTAGCATGTCTCTTTCTGGACACAGTAACATGCTGCTTGTGTTATTTAAGCCTTGCGTGGGTCACTCCAAGTTGTTACAGAGTGGTTAGGATCACGGGCTGAGCGTCACAGGGCGCTGGGTTCAAAGAATGACCTCTCTCTGCTAGGGGCATGATCGTGGATAAAATGATAAATTTCTGGGAGCTCCAGTGCTTGCATTGATGAAATAGAAAGATAAACATTAAGTCTTTCTGGCACATTTGAATTACACAATTAATGATAGCTGTGAATTAGCTGTTTTCCCCACTGGCATTTCCACTTTATATTTTAGCCTTCAACGTGTTTTATTTTCATAACAACTCTCGGAAAGCAATACTCTTGCGGTTCTGCAGGTCCCCTCTCTGGCACTAATGATAATAAATAGGTGTTTTGTGAATGAAAGTTATTTTAAAGAGACAAGGGACCCATACTCAGAAAAAGACATTTCTGCCTCTATTTGTTTCAATATTATTTTATCAATGGCAACAATCACTACCAATTTGGGATAAAAAGAAAGACTGAGGAAAGTTATAAGAAATAACTTATTCACAAAGCAGTGAATAACCAAAGGCAACTGGGCACTGTCTAACAGCCCCAGAGAAAATTTGGTCTGGCTCTGCTGGGAATGTCAAGGCCGTTGTGATCAAAGGGTTTTCATATGGACTTTGACTTTCTGTCTCCTGCTTAATGTGACCCTGGTGTTCTCTTGCATCTTCTAATGCTGAGTAGGGGAAGCCAGCCTCTCAGTCCAATGTGGTTGTAACTTTTGTATTGTTTGTGAATTTGTCGCTTCACTTTAGGTGAAAGTGTCTTTATTCTAAGTTAGCCAAAATAACAAGGCCAAGTCACATGCATCAAATCGTTTATTATCCTTTTTTTTAAATTGACTTTAGCTTAAGATATTTATTTTCTATGAATAAGTGAGTTTGATTTTGGGTGAATTAATTTTATTATTAGCAAATGTTTCAAGGACATAAATTTGTTTTCTCACAAACTCCTAGTATGTACATACCCAGACACCTGTTCTCCTACCTGTAATTACCTAGGAAGGCTCTAACTGTTTATAGTGATGAGGTCATTCATTGCTAGAACCATAGGACGCTGATTAAAAGTTCTAGAGACTAGCTTTCTAGGTTCAAGCCCCGTTATATTACTTTCCCAGATGTGTAACCACTAGAAACTTACCTGACATTTTCAGGACCTCAATTTCCTCATCTGTAAAATATGAAAAATAAGTGTTACTGATTTTAGTGTTGTTGGGAGGGGGAAATGAGCCCACATTTTAGAAAGCTCTCTGTGTATGTTTATTATTATCATCATTATTATTAATTATTATTATAGCTGTTTGAAAATACCTTTAGTCAGAGAAAAGAGAATTTGTCATTTGTAGTACTATTTCTTCACTGTTTTTAATAAGACTATTATTGCTTAAATCTTTAAACTTTACGAAGTAGGGGTCTGTAAGATTCTGTTTCAGAAGACTGTGCAAGTTAAAGAAACACAGTCCAGAAAATAACAAACAAACAGAAAACTAATTATAAAATATTACTGAGCATTTACTTTCATTTTTTAAAATATGGGGAAGAGACACAAATATGTTATCTAAGAACATTTATATATTTCCCCTTTTTAAATCCACTTCTATCACAGGCCACCACGACTGGAGCATCTTATTTCCTGGGCCTGAGGTTCCTTCTCAGAACCAAGCCCCCACTGCTTTTTCCTCCTAATGTTCATTTCCATTTCTCCACTTCCAAACGGCAGTCTGCTTTGCTTCCCACCATCCAGAAAGAGTGCTATTTCTTGAAGAGACTTAGTGACAGGGTAGGATGGGGGAAGGTGACGGAGCCTGATGTGAGAAGTATTTCATTCTCTTTGGCAGCTGGAGAAATAGTAACAACCAATAGTAACAACTTTTGTCCATCCCCATCTAGTTTACCTTAATACATCTGTGAGGTAAATTTTATTACCATTATTTTATTAATTAGGAATGTGAACTCCCTCCCGTACTTTTTTGTTAAGCCAAAAAAGCTGGATTTTAAACCTATATCTGTATAATTTTTAAACTATGTTTTCTCATTGAAATGTTTCAAGTTATGGTTGTTATCTTATATTGGATACACATTTTTTAAAGATTTTATTTATTTATTTTTAGAGAGAGGGAAAGGGAGTGAAAGAGAGAAGAGAGACATGTATATGACAAAGAAACATTGATCAGTTGCCTCTTGTACATGCCCTGACCTGGAACCCAACCTGCAACCCATACACTTGTCCTGACCAGGAATCGAACCGGTGACATTTTGTTTTATGGGACGATGCCCAAACAACCAAGCACTCCGGTCAGGACAGGATACATTTTGAGACAAGAACATCTGGACTCAAGAAATGTCTTCAGAGAGGAGACCTGTGGTCCCAGCTGGCAATGCACAATGTTTGATGCGCCAGTCTGTTGGGAGTGATCTCAGCTTCCAGCTGAGGTCCCTGGACCACTCATTCCTTTTCTCCTTAGATCTCCATGTCCATGAACTTGGACAAAGTTTCATTGCCTTGGTTTATGCATGACACCATCCCATCATATGTGGGTTTCTTATGTTCTTATGCCCTCCTTCCCCATTTGCAATTGAGACTTTATTTCTCTGCAGCAAACACTGCTTGATTCATATCTGACACCCTCTCTTCTCTTAATTTCTAAAGGTACCCAGGCCGGCAGTTTGTCCACTAAAATATTATCCCTGTCACGTTAGGACACAGTGATGGGCAGATGGACTGAGATGAGTGGATGGGGTGCTGCTAAGGTTCTGTATCTTGATCGAGACATCAACTGGACAAATTGGATACGTTTCGTTTGTAAAAATGTATCAAATTTTTGTCAAATATACATCTTTTGGTATGTAATTTCTTTTTCAATACAAAGTTGAAAAAAAGAGAGAAGAGAACCTAACAATTACAACAAAAATCACTTGTACCCAAGACTTCATGCAGCTAATTATGTTCATGTGATCAAGTTCTGATTATAAGGTAGAAGCAGAATTCTACAGGATGGGTCGTGTGGTAAGACTGCTGTTTTCTTCCTTTCTCCCAGCAAAATCCAGCCCCATCCCCTGCTCAGTCCACTCCTATGCCTTCTCATCTCATTCATATTATATATATAGGCTTTATTTTGAAATAAAGCCCTTTAATGACCTGGCTCGACGCTATCAAACTTGCACCCCAGCACTATCAAGATGCGTTTTTGACTCAGGGATGTAGGACATGTTGTTCTCTCTGCCTGAAACACTCTTATCCCAAGTACCACCTTACTCCTTCCCTTCTTTGGTTCAGCTCTTGGATTAAATGTTTCCATACCATACAGCGCAATGCTGACTGCCTTGTCTGAAACAACTCACCATCCTCCGGTTCTTCTTTCTTCCTCTACCCCCTTATCCAGCCTTAGATTTTTGTCATCGTGTATATCATGGGAATTAGCATGTTTTAATCTAGCTAATTATTTTCTGTCCACAATGGAAGATCCATGAGAGCAGTGATTTTGCACATTTTACTCACCGAAGTGCTATGTGTGTTCAACACACATGGGTTGAATAAACAATTATAAATAATTTCATGAGCATGCGACACAAAATTCTGCTTCACAGAGGACAATCACTGGAGCAAAAGTTGGAGGGAGAAAAAAAGGAAACAGAAAAATCTGCTTCACCGAAATTCTTTGTGTAAGGCAGTCTGACACTTCCTTGTCTCCCGCCCAATGCTAACAGGCAGTTAGTTACTCGGGCACCATTCATCACGGTCAGCCTTCCACTCGCAGTGAGAGGGGGAAGCCAGCGGTCTGGCTGACAGGCCAGGCTCCCTGCGCTCGCCCTCTGCGAAGCCTCCTCTTGCCCCGGAGTATAACCCAGCCCACAAATGGCAGGCCCTTAAATTTCAGTCGGGAGACACAGGAAAGGTAGAGAAGTTGTTTTGCTGCTTCAAAAGATAAAGAAATGCCTGGAGTCTTCTGGTGTAAGATTTATGGTTATGAATCTGATAAATCATCAGAGATAAATGTAGTCTGTTTTTCTCTCTCTGGCCAATGATCACCTCCCTCCAGACTGCCATAAATGTCTTTAGGTTGTCCAACCTTATCGCTGTAAGAATGGTCTAGAAGTATGTGAAACACTCATTTAAATCCCACTTCAGCATTCTCATCCTCCTCGGGCTCCCCATCCTCATGATCATGCTCGTTTCTTTTCTTTTTCCCTGATATAAAGCATAAATACACACACACAGGCAGATACTTTTATTTTTAATTTTTTTTTCCAGTAGTTTTGGACAAGCTTTGCAGAGCAGCTTTTATGGTGAACTTTGACCTGCTTATCCAGGCAATGCATTCCAGGTCTCAGCAGAAGGGCTCTAATGAAACCATCATATTAGGAAAGCAAGTGACGATGCTTTACTCAAACATATCTAATTCTTAAGAGGTTACATAAATAACCGAAGACACGATCACATTCAATCTTGTTTTTCTTTCTGCAAATGAACTTTATTTTTGTTTTTTCTCCTTTGCACATGGGGGTCATATCATTAGGAGATCCGTGGGATTAAAGCAGAAACATTGGGAAAAGGCCAGGCATATGGAGTTACCACTCCAGTTTTCTCACCCTTTCAACACAAACCATTTAATGCATCATTCTATTGTATGAATATTTGATCGCATAAGCTGTAAATTATTCCTTCAGTGTTTGATTTTCAAACACTTTAAATAATAACACTGTAGTTATTTCACAGACAAATTTGATGTGTCAATAGATATTAAGAGAGTTTCCACCTTTTCCAATAATAGATTGTCAATATTCTAATTTCAATTTCTCAGACTAGAGATGCTTAGACATTGGAGAACTCAAACTATACATGGAAGATAACTAAGCTTTGAAAAAGGAAGCAGACATACAAGACACTTTACTTATTTTTGTCCCTTCGCTCTGATAGCATTTCTACGAGTGAAGATTACTATGCTCATTTTGCATGAGGACACTAAAGTTCAGACACGTGAGCTGATTTTTTCAACCCAACTCGTATATGAAAGAGTTAATGCTGAAAGATGGGTCTGACCCCCAACCTGTGTACCAGATTCGAGAAGGTCCATGGTGCTTCTGACGTGGAACTCCAATTACTCTGTGAGGTCTGCTAAGTCTTTTGTTCCTTAGCATAGGAGACCCAGGGAGCATTCTAAAGAATCTTGGTAAAAGAAGTAATACTTGAAGTGAACTTTAAAGAAAAGGTGATATTAAAATAAAGATACAAAAAAATGCAGAAGGGATGAGAGGTATAAATAGTCTAGTGAGAGAAGGGAAATACACAAATCCTGGATCAATTGGAGCTGTAATGTGGCAGCTGATCTTATGATTGAAGAGACAGTTTGAGAGCATGAGGTAGAGGATTCTAGTAAATCAGGCTATGAGTGTCCTGCAGATATAGGGGAGCCCCTGAAGATGTTGCGTAGAGGGTGACGTGTAAAGCACTGGATTAGGATTATTTGTCTAATAGGAGAGTATGGAGACATTAACAGGAGAAAGAACCAAGATAAAAGTGCAGTTAGAAACCTGTCACAATACTAGGCCAGATGGTTGTAGTTAATGCAGCTTCATGGAAAATGTCTATACAATCCTGAGCAGAATATTTTGCATATCACATAAAGAGAATATTGTGTGCCCTGAAGTTTTTGTTGCATTTTTTTGCAAATGGATGAATTTGTTTTTTATAACTGTTGAGTGAACACCTCCTCCATTCTCAGGAGTTTGGAATCCATAATAGAATAATACAATCTTTGACCTTAGAGTTTAAAATCCAGTAAGAGGAACCAAGGAGTCACCAAGCAGTGGCTGTATGACATGCTAATTGCTGTAAAGGTGGCAAGCAGAGGAGCTGTTGGAGCATGTGGGAATTCATTCAATTGCACTTTTATTGAATCTTTGATCCACAAGTTATTTAGGACTGTTCTGAACTAGAATTTTTGGCTTGATTTTAATTTCCAAGTGCTTGGTAAATAAATAATTATGTGAACAATGAAATGTTAATGAGAAAACAAAATCAGACATCTAATCACACCAGATAAGCAAACACTCCAAAAGTTAGATGATAATTTTGGACAATAGGGTAGGCCTAAGCGGGGAATATAAATTGCCACATGCTTCCAAATAGCAGTTCTGGAAAGGTCCCTAGTGATATTTGGACGACCAATAGTCACAGCTGTAATTTAGAAGCAAAAGCAATTATTGAGGAGTATGAATACTAAGAGTCAGTTTTCATGGTGAATTAAAATGTCTTCATAATGAAATAGGTGTTTCAAAATAAATTAACAATTGCAGCAACTCATATTTGACATTTAAAGTTGCATTGAAAGAAACATAGAGGTCTGCAGTTATGTTTTTCTTAGGATGAATATATTAGTTTGTTTGAAGAAAATGGATCATTACAGAAAGAGTTAAAAATCAGATAGAAAATTGCCTATCTGGCAGTAATAAAACAAAAACCAGATTGAATGGAGATATCAGAAATCTCACCCTAATATGGAGATATTCTAGATGACATAGACCTACTCATGATCTCATATTAACCAACGTCTGTGGACATTCCTGCTGCTCTCCTGTGGTGCTCCTCATCTTCTCAGTCTAATAACCCATTCAGAAACCTCTCCATCTCCCCTCCCTACTCTCTCTTACGTACTATCTGTTAACATTTATTTCTGTGGGGAAAGCAGAGTCAAGTGATTAAAAACATATTCAAGGTGGCTTTCTATTTTTTGTCTCTCTCCATTGAGGTTGGTTTATTCTTAAAGGGAGGATGATGATGCATTGCCTACTTCCTAGATTAGTTTTGAAAATGAAGGTGATGATGTACAGGAGGTGCTCAGCACAGGGCCCAACATATGGGAAGGAATCAATCATGTTCTTTATTATCGTTATGTACTAAGCACTTAGAATTGATCCCTCAATTTAATGGCTCATATAGTCTCTCAGTTATAATGATCTGTAATATTAAAGAATAATAGTAACCCCTTCCAACTATAAAACTCTGCAACTCAATGCTATGTTTATGCATTCAAGTTACTAAGATCCTTTGAACTGCTTAGAAAATGCCCTTGTATACTGAAAACTCTAAAGCTAGGAATACATACCTCTTTCTCTTCCTCTCCCTCTCTTTGCTCTTCCCCTTCCCTCCCTCTCCCGTCACATCTCTGGCAAGAGAAATGTGTTGCCCACATTTCATTACACATCACATTCTCCTGGTTGCTGTGACTTATTGATGACTAACTGGTAAGAAATCCCATGAAGCCAGCACTGGCAAAGACAGAAGCTAATCTCACTATTTTTGTAACTGACTTTGTTTGGAGCTATCTAGAGAGTCCGCTCTTTAGTTCACTTGCCCTGCTTTTATATTTAACATGGTCCCACTCATATCTTTAGAGGGAGAGCAGAGAGCAAGAAAAGTAGAAAAGGAAGCGAACAGCTGAGTTATAACATCATATGGATTAATTTTTTCTTTCTTTTTATAGAATATCTTAGATGAAATGGGGATCAAGAGTATAAGGAAGCCCCAAAGAATATAAAAAAGATTAATTCCCTACAACAAAGAAGTATAGATGTGCAACATCAAAGATGGGCTCTCTGCACATGCTACATTTTACAGCAAACATTATAATAGTTTGATTAGGGATCAAAATAGCTTGTAGTTCACTTGAGAAAATAGCATGAAAGCTTTTATGTCTAATAAAAAGACTCAACAGATTCTTCAAATTTATACCAGTACCAGATAAGATTTGGTTTAGCCTTTTTCTAGTTCAAGGGAAGCTTTTCCTCATAAAATGTTTAGATCTGACACTCTCCTTTGAGGTTGTAACATAATTCAAATTTAAAAGCATGGACTCATTTTTGTGCGATATCTATTCCTCTGAGTATATGATAAAAGTTAAGGACCATACCTCAAGAAGAATATACATGTGTACATATAGTCAAAATATTTCATGGTTCAATAACCCAGTTTTCCTCTTCTCTGAAATGCTTTCATTAGCCCTTGAGAAATCATAGACCTCTGCTTTTGAGATAATACTGTCTTCCCAGGATTGATCCAGGAAATCCAAATCTTCACTTCTCATTGTAGGATACAAAACAATCACAGCTCTGAAATTCCACAGAGCTTGTGGAATTTCAAAGATGATGGCTTCTTAGGGGCATGTTTCAGTTTGCTAATTCAGAAGAGAACAGAGCAAACGAAGTCATTTTGAAGGATAAGAGAGCTGTGCTCATCAAAAATTCCTTCTGCTTCCTCTTGGAGATGCACTCTAGCTTTGTACAAGCTTTTAAGAGATAAAGCGGAGACATGCCAGGAGTTGCACAAAGAAAACAGACTTTGATATTAATTGTTTGTGAAACCCAGCAACAGGTCAGGCCCAAACATAACAACAATGGGATATTCATAATAGAAAAAGTTGGCCAAAGCAAACAAGGCCTGGTGACTCCTTTCTGGCTCCTCTGCAGTGCTCCGTGGGTGCTACTAACATCATGGCTGGCTGAGCAAACATTCTCAGGATATGAATCCTCCCAAGAAGATCATAGCCAAGCCACAAGCCTCCAGCTTGATGAAGCCAGAGATTTCACAGGACTGGCAAAGCTGTCACCTGTTCTGTTGGTGCCACTGTCTTTCTTATTCTCTCCACCTCGAATCTCAAACCAGCCAAGATCTGGTTTCTGTCCAGGGAAGGCCAAAGTGCTTGCAGATGGCTTTACCACCTGTGGCCATGGAGATCCAGCCAAATCAACGCTCTCTCTGGACTTCCTGGCTGGGGATTTGGATAACTTCTAAGAGATGACTCAGAGACAGGAGCGGAAGCAGACTGAAAGGTGAGTGAATGGCAAATACTACATGAGTGATTCTCTTCTTCTGCCTGCCTCCTGCCTCTCTTCATTTCATTACATGATGGATGGTAGATGAGATAAAGGTTCTCTACTGTAAACTGCACAGTCATATTAAAAAGAAATGATTAAGACCTGGGATTTGTATTCTTTTTCCTTAATTTATTCTTGAGACTGCTTCTGCTTTTCTTTATTTCCCACTGAATCTTCCTCCTGGGCTTTAAATTTAATATTTTTTGTCAGAAAGAGTTTCCCATAAATCCCTTTTCTGGGATGATATAGATATCTAAAAAGGAAAAAAAAAAAGCCCTTTGGATAATCATGCTAAAACATCAGTGTCAAGAGGTATGCTTTATTTACTTATCTATTTATTTGGTGCTTACCCTGTGTCATATACTGCGGTAAGCATTTTGTATGAAAAGTTTGTAATTATCACAACTCTGCTAATGGCTTTTTGTTGAATGCATTTTTTGGTTGAAGATATCAACTGACTTGGCAATATTATCTGTGAAAGACACAGAAAACACCCCTCAGAAGGATCAGGTAGTGCAAGAATTAATAAAAGCCAACACTTACGGGCCATATTTTTTGTGCTGTGGCTATTCCAAGTACTTTACATATATTAACATTTTTATCAGAATTATATGAAGTAGCCCCATTTTAATAGATGATGAAACTGAGAACTCAAAGTCAAGTACATAGATAGTGCAATAGCTAATTTTATGTGTCAACTTGGCTAGGCTATGGTGCCTGGCCTCGGGGGCAAACATCAGTCTAGATTTTGTTGCAAAGGTATTTTAAAGTGTGATTAACATTTAAATCAGTAGAGTTTGAGAAAAGCAGACTACCTGCTGTAATGTGGGTGGGCCTCAGTCAATAAGTTGAAGATGTTAGAAGCAAAGGCTGAAGTTTCCTGAAGAAATTCTCCTCAGAAATACAACATAGCATCTATATTCACTAACGGAGTCAGTATTATAATGTAGATTTAGATATGGATCTGGATATATGTATATGATATATATGTGTGTATACTTTATGTGATTCATTTATACAGGTAGATGATAGATGGATAGATGGATAGATAGATAATTGTCCAAAGGAAATCACACATCCAAGTCCAAAGGCAATCTGTCCACTGGAAAACACAATCAGAGCAGGGAACAGATGAATAGTCATGAACCAATAATACAATCGACCACATTTTCAGGTCCGTGATCTTTGTAGTACAACACTACCAGTAGCTATGAAAGAAGGTGAACATCATTATATTTTTTCTTCTAAAGCTGTTTAACTAATAGAGCGATCAATTGACCTTATGAAAAGGCAATCAATGTCATTACATGTAGAGCAGATCCATACTGAAGACATACTGGAAAGAATGTAAGGCATCATAATATAAAATAAGCATTTTTCTACTTGTATAAAATGATTAAAACCTCTGATTTAAAGTAATTTTCAGCTCTCCAAATTTGCACAACTTCATATGTAGTCACGTTTACTCATTGAAAGTTCACTAAGTAGATATGAGTCTTAAAAAGTATTGAATTTTATAATTGTGTTATTTGGACTAGTCACTGCTACTTGACTCATAACCTTCAACCAAGACTTTTCTTCTCTTTCTTCTTCTTACAACATTTGCATAGGGGAATACAAATGTCTTCTTGAAAACCACTTGGCAAGCATAGAATCCATGGTTGAAGTTAGTCATGTAATTTAATTTACCTAGCTGGTTTTAAACACCTGATTGTCTGATAAAACTCAGTCTGACATCTGCCTTGCTTTTTCTTTCAAGTTGGAGTAGTGCATGTGTATCCCTGTGCATGTGTGTAAAATGTCCTCGGCCTCCTCAGCCCTATGTTCTGTTTACTGACTCGCTGATATAAGTTAAATGTTAAAAATATAGGTAAACAATAATGTCAGCCTAATGATGGCTGATTGGATAGATATCCACATCTCACTCAGACACTCAGCTGTTGTGGTCCAAATATTGGCATTGTATGAATGTAAACTCTCCTACAATTAATTAAATGTTTAGGAATGTAAAAATATATAGTTAAATATTTTAATTGGCTTGCTTTCATTAATGGTGGGCAGGAGGACATAGGCTCTGTATTAAGTTTTTAAAAATGCTTGGGGTTGAGGGAATGGGGACTTGTTATTCAATGGGTATGAGGTTTCAGTGATGTTAGATGAATTAATTGTAGAGATCTGTTATATAACATATGTTTGGCAATATAGCTAACAATATGATATTATGCACTCAAAGTTTATTAAAATGGTAGATCTCATGTTAAGCTTCCTTAACACACACACACACACACGTACACACACACCCCAAAAGTGACCCAGGGAAACTGGGAGATAGTAGCTGTGTGTTATTTACACTTCCCTGCTTGTGGTGATGGTATCACAGGTATTTCCTTATGTCTCAACTCATCAAATTATACACATTAAATATGTGTGTTTCTTGGTATACTAATTATACCTCAATGAAGCTGTTAAAATCTCAAGGTTGTACTAACTAAATCTCACAATTGAATATTAACATGGGGCCTACAACCCTAATCTATTTAGAAGGTTCAGAGCTACCTAACTGATAATAACACTTGTGTATGTCAAAGTGCAGTCTACTTCTTCCTAGGTCTGCCAGAGTTTCTTTGCCTTCATAGAAAAATTCTGTGATTCTCTTAAGCACTACCTTATGTCATGGGGCTGTGAGTAAATTCAAAATCATCATCATCATCATCATCATCATCAAAACATTTTATTTATGATAGTTGATGGGGTAATCTCTGAATCAAGATGAACACACTCTTCACAGCATATCAAGCAA
>VMDR010015213.1:0-22592 GCA_007922815.1 Macrotus californicus | reverse complement strand
TTACACAGTGCTATTGGTGATGCTGTGTTTTTATAATCTCTGAAATAAGCTGCTGAGATAGGGATGGTGGTTACTATCTCCAGTTCACGGACAGGAAGGTGAAGCTGAGAGAGGTTATGATTTTGCCTAAAGATCTGTAATAGGTGGTTGGACTGAGACTAGAAACCTGGTCTTCTGATGCCTGGCTTTTGGCTCTTTCCTATTATACCTGCGTGTGTGTGTGTGTGTGTGTGTGTGTGTGTGTGTGTGTGTTCTATGCTCTCGTGGATGGATTGGATAGAACGGGGGCCTCTATTCCTAACCGTGAACTTCTCCACAGGGGAAGACAAAACAACACAACACAATAAGACAAAGCAAAATAATGCAACAAAACGAGCTTGGAAGCATGACAGTTTTGAAAGGATGGTATTTGGCACACACTCTTCTATTTCTAATTGCTTTTTCAAGTTCAATTTATAGCTGCACATTCCAGCTTATGAAAGCTGCAGAGATAGTGTCTGCAGGGAAAGGGAACGTGGTTGGCAGGGGAATGAAGTGTTGATTGTCAGAGTGGAGGTTCCTACCCAACAAATTGCAGCTCCTCTGACCTGTTAGCGCATGCAAGTGGGGCAGTAGTTAGACGGAGAAATGACACCCAGCCGTGGGAATCGATCCCTGATGGAGATAGTCTGTGGTGAAGGAGAGCCGTGATGAGTCGGGATGGAGAGGAAACACATTCCGGTAGGTTCACAGAGGATGTTGAAGGCTTGGTATTAATGAAAGCCATTTGGAAAGGAAACATTTTAATTCAAGTTTTGGGAAGATTTTTACCTGTAATTATCACAAGTTTTGAATCTTGAACTTACCAGTTTGTCTTTGGTATTAGTCTTTAATTTCTTTCCCCTGGTGGGAAAATATAAAAATCTCAATCCAGTTTCGGTTGGTTGACAAGTGGTATGAAGAGATCTGTTACAATTACATGAAATCGAAGAATATGTGAAAGGAAACCACTGCATGAAAGTACATGGGACCAAAAACATGTATAGATTCTTCTGATAACCGACTGTACCATTTAATTGACGCCATCTTTAATGTTATCATCAAAGATTGCCTATGAATTTGTATACTCTACAAGTTAGTTTGTCTTCGTTTGCACTGTCATTCGTTGAGATCGGCCTTTGCCATGAGTGTGAGCAGAGGTGCCATGTGGTAATTCAGCTCGATTGGATGAATATTTATGCTCATCAGTTCTAATCTGGGCACAGTTTACTCTTGAGTGCCGTAATCCACTGTGACTGTAGTTTTAATGTTCTCAGTTTTTACTGTGTCTCCAGGTAAGACCCATAGATAGATAGGTGCTGAGCAGATAGAAAAACGGATGAGCTTCAGCTCCTGCCCTTGAGGATGGGGTGAGTCATTAAGATCTGACTGAGGAGAGATGGCAGACCTTGTCAACTCAAGCGCCACGACAGTGATCAATGAAGTGGCCAGAGGTGGGGTGGGGGAGGAGTTGACCTTCTCTGAGCATCAACTTTGTTTTAGGTGGTTTACTCTCCTTTACCCCTCTCGCAAACCCTCTATGATAGGTATTGTTCACCTCACTTTATAGCTTTAAAAGGCTTCAGGAGTTTGCCCACAGTGACGCAGCTGGTTTATGCTAGAGCCTGGTGTCGAATCGAGCCTACGGAGCTTCCAAAGTGATGCTGTTTTCCGACACCGAACCACCACTGTGAGACTGATGAGTGAGGAGTCTTGGAATGGGTCACCTGACAAAGTTCCGTGGAGCAGGTGAAATTTCAGCCGAGTCTTGTGAAGGACGGGTCAGGTTTTTCCTTATGTGCTGCGGCAGGGACAGGACTGTTCTTGGAAGCGGGATCCGTGAAAATGTCAATCGTGTGGACACTAGATGGACCAGTTTGGCTGGGACGGATGGTCCATGGTGATTACTTCTTTTTAACAGGTCATATTAAGTACCTTCAAAAGTTCTTGGGAATACATAGGCAACTAAGATATAATTCCTGCCCCTCAAGGAGTTTTATAATCTGTTCTACTTGGAGAGGCAAACAAACACACCCACGGACCAGAGATTGTAATAGGGTAGTCTGGGCTTTTTGAGGTGTGGACACGGTGTTGAGGGGTGCAGAGGGGAGCTGCAACAGTCTGTGGTTGTGTGTGTGAGGGCACAATGGAAAGAATAGTGAAGTCAAGTTTGGAAGAGAAGATGAATTTGGTTTATGATACGAATTTGAAGTGCTAGTAGCAGGATATTCATGTAAAAATAAAAATGTCTTGCAGCAGTTAGAGTCACAGCATTCTATACTTCAGGAGAGAGATTAGGGCAGCAGACTTCAGGGTAGTGAGGATCCCTAAGGGAAAGAGTTTAAAAAGAAATGAGCAGGAGATCCAAGCCTGAACTTCTGGGGACAGCTTTGTCAGGAGCTGGGAAGAAGAGGTGGAGAATAATTCTGAGTCCAGCACCTAGGACTGGGGAAAGGGAGAAGAGATAGGGAAGCTGAGGGCGGAGAGAACCCGGGTATGGCGGCCAGTCTCCAGAGACACTGGTCAAGGGGAAAGGAGAGTGAAGGAAGACTGTTGGTTTGCCAAGCAGGGTCCATTGGCATCCTTTCCGGAGCAGGTTTAGTACAGTGTGGCGGGGCAATTCACGAGATATTCAGTATCGGAATTGATGGCTTTGCTTATGGTGTTTTATTTTCACATGCTCCGGTCTCTCTGATTTTTTCTTTAACTGCTTCTGGATTTGGGGTCACGATTAGGACGGGTGTCGGTGCCGTCCCCGTGCGGTTCGTCTGGCTGGGGCTCTTGAAGCGTGTCATTGAGTTGCCTTGTTGTCAGCTTTGCCTGCCATACTGTTGGGATTGGGGTCGCTCCAATTTCGTCCTTAGTTTGCCTCAAGTGAAATTCTCTTCTAAAGTGTTTAGTTGAGAATTCTACTTGCAATTTTCTTTTCTCTGATTGAGTAATGAGGTGTACTGAATAATTCAGGTAGTTACAGAAAGATGAATCTGGTAATGCAGGTTATGCCTTGAGATGACAAGGCAGATAAGCTGACTGTACAGCATTTTCTATTGTTTATCAAATAAAATTTGAGCACTAGACATTTTGTACTTGAATGTTGCGTGACTTGGTGTGAATCGCTGCGTGTGCCTTTCTGACCACCACCCACGGAGTGAAAGCCAAGTGGAGAGGTGTGGAACTGTCAGGTGGGTTTAGTGCCCATCCCCCGTCCAGATAGCTGAGTGAGCAGATCGGCGAAGATGAGACCCATAGCTTCTCACTGGCAGCCTTGTAAAGCTGAAGGCTCCAAAATCTGGAGGCACTCCCGTATTACAGAATTTCTCTAAAACTTCTGATGGAAGCCACAAAAATGTGGGGATTGCACGAAGGGTTTTCAGTGTGGAACAGCGGAGTGGTTAAGTGGGTGGGCTCTGGAGTCAGAAGGCTTGGGTTCCAGCCCAGGCCCCACGGCTGGCTGTGTGGCTTTGTGTCCTCTCTAAAGTGGGAATAATAATGTTGCCTACCCTGCAGTCACATGTGTTAGTAAATTTCCAGCCTTTAGAACAGTGCCTGGCGCACACAGAATACATGTTTCGTAAGTGTCTTTTGTTAATTCTCACTACTATTGCTGTGCTCTGTCTTTCAGAGACCGACCCACTGTCTAACCCGCAGAGGCCCACTAACCATGAGTGAGCGAAGGGGGACGATTGGAAGCCGGGAAACGGCTACCGAGGAGGGATGGTGGGGCGGAGAGGAGGGCGGGGAGCGGTGTTCTGTGGACAACTTGGTGATGAACCACGCCGTCTGCTGTACTCGGACAGATGCCTGCTTTCATTTTTCACTATATTCTTTTGTTTATCTCCGACACCCACCAGGTCACCAACTTTGTCACTGTTTCTTCTGTCAGATCTGATGTATTTGTTTCTTTTGTCCCATCCCTCTGCAGCTGCCCCAGTCCAAGCTTTTACCGCTTCTCTCGTGGGTCACCTCACCAGCTTCTGGAGGGCTTTCTCGGCTCGCTGCCCGGTCACTTGAGATCTGTTCCATTCCCTGACGCCAGATCAGTGTTCCTGAAACAGTGCTGTCCTCACTTCACCAACACACTCAAGCACCTGCAATGGGTTTCTCTTGTGGGTACGCTGAATCTTCTCAGTCACCTTGCCCTGTCCCCTCCGCCCTACCTCGTGCCCCTGCGGCGGAGTGGGGGTGTGCTGGCTTCTCCCCGTGAAGTAGTTCTGCGGCCGTGGGCAAGGCACGCAGCCCTTCTGGGCTCATTTTACTGCCCTGTAAAATAGGGATGATAATAATAGTAACATCAAAATATGTATGATAATAAATAACAATAATAATAATCTACTATCCAGTGAAAAAATGTTAGCATTTTCTTTAAAAATTCTTTAATTATAAGCAAGCCTTTCTTTTACATCTGGGCCGAGATGCTATGTTTTATCCTGTTTGAAGGCTTTGTTGCTCCTGGTTTGGAGCATCCTTCCACTTTGCTGCTTGTTCAAATCGCTCTACCTCAGCTCCAGACTCTGGCTTCAACGCCGTGCCCTTCGTGGCGTTTCTCACCATTAGTCTCAGCACAGCTGTTGTGTTCCTTTCATTTCCTATGTGCAACCTAGCACTTTACAATATGCTGTGTTATTATTGTTCCTAGTGAGGGAAATTAAGTTCCTTTAGAGAAGGGAGGGTGACTTACGCTCTTAAAAATATTATTTACTTATTTATTTATTTTTAGAGAGAGGGGAAGGGAGGGAGAAAGCGGAAGAGAAAAATATTGGATTGGTTGCCTCTCATACACGCCTCAAACGGGGACTGAACCCGCAACCGACGCATGCGCCCTGACTGGGATCAAACTGGCCACCATTTGCTTCGTGGGACAACACCCAGGCTACTGAGCCACACCGGTCAGGGCAGGTAACTTACCGTGTTGCTGCGCCTGGGAGATACTTACTGTTCTCTGAATGTTTTCCTATCACCTCAGTGCCGTTTCCCACCTTTTTTTCTTTGTCTTTATTTGCTGGTCACATGCCCAGGTTGCTGGCCTGGTCCCCAGTTGGGGGTATGCAAGAGGCAATTGATTGATGTATCGCTCACACATCGATGTTTCTCTCCCTCCCTTCCCTTCTCTATAAAAAGTAAATAAACAAAATCTTTAAAAATAAGTAGTAGAGCTGATAGTACCAAATGAACCAACCAACCAACCAGCCTCTAGAGACACCAGTCAAAACTTCAGTGGCTGTTTCTTTCCCCCATTCATAAAGCCAAGTAAGTTAACTTTAGGTCCAATTGTGGTTGTCTATCAAAATTGATCATCTCAAAGATGGCTGGTAATAAGAGAAAATAACTTTATTACCAGGTCTTGTTAAATTTTTCTTAGGGAGTCTGGGCAGATCAAAGAAGAATAGAGAAAATTTTGGATTACAAATGGTAATTGCACATAGAGGTTGAAGATTATGATGAAAGCAGCAATCCACCACTCTGGTGATTTCAGTGAATGTATATAATGTGCTTGAATTTGAGAGAATAAATATCTTTTGAAGATTAATCAATCTTCTTATCAATCAATTTATCTTATTGCTCAGAGACCTTAAAAATACTTAAGTACTCTGTTATGTCCTTGCCAAAACAAACTGAGAACAGCTCCTTGCGCTGTCACCGTTTTTGGGGGTGGTGGGGATAATTCGGAGCAGGTTTAAATAACTCTGTAAATGTAACGCACGATAACAATGGAGAAAATGACCATAACCCTTTTGTGGCCTCCCTCCACAAGGCTGACAGTAACGCCCAAAGCACTTGTAATTTCTTGGATTAAACCCGTTAAATTGACATGCAGGTAACATTTGCGATGCCAGTTCTCTGGTAGTTAGAGCTTGGGGAGCTCACTGAGAGTCTCCTCTGCTCCAGGCCTGTGCTAAGCACTCGACCCGAGTTTTCTGTCTCATCAAATCCTGACAGCAACTGTGTGAAGGCTTTCATTTTAACTAAAAAAGGCCATCTGCCCCAAATTATTCAATAAAGGGGCTCACGTAGGGTTTAAACACAGATCTGTTTGTCTTCAGGGCTTTTGCTTTAACATAATAAGAAACTCTGACCCAGAATTGTATTTTCCAGTCTTGTAACTTAGAAAATTAACAAGAACATTTAATTTTTTTTTCTCAGACTGGACAGGCCCTTCCTATTATCATTGTATTTGCAATAAAAAAACAGAGTGACTTGGAAAGAGAGAGGAGGCAAGAGTTTCTGCTCTTGAAGGCGTCCGACTTCTAGGTCTCATCTGTACCCAGGCAAGACTCTGTCCTAACCTCTTGAGGGTCCCTCCTGCTTTGGTTTCTGGAATTTCCTAAGTCTTTGGCAGGATTGTCCAGCCCCAGATTAGCCATTAAAATAACAAATCAGATCAATTAGCCACCATGCATAATTGCAGTGCTAATCCTTTTAAAATTCTGGCTTTTCCAGAGGGAGCTAACATCCATTATGGAGATTAACTGCTTTTTATCAGGTTTATATACTCTGAGTCTTGAACATATGATATATATCCAAATTAATTCCACAGTAAACTATGACATTAGTGGGTCTGGTGCTTGGCACTTTCCATTCTCTTAAAAATATTTTCCATACTGGTCATTTTGCTTAAATTGGGATGTGAAGGTTAGAAATTTCTAGTCCTAAAGCTAGAAATGAGTGGACATTTACAGAACTATGAGATGTTGTCTGTTTCCTTTTTCTTGACATCTAGAATATAAATGCTGCAATCTAAATATAACCTAGTAGAACTGCTTTTTCTCTTTCTTTAAACTAACTGTCTTGAGGATGGGGCCCCCACAGCCCACACTGGGGTAACTGTTGAAACCATCCATCACATATAACCACCAAGTTGCCCTGAGAGTAGAATGTTAAGGGTAATAACTTTGTGCCAAGGTCTGGGTTAAGGGTTATATGTACATTTTCCCATGTAACTCCCTGACCAACCCTACAAGGTGGATACCATTGTGAGACCATTTTTACAAAGGAGGAAACTGAAGCCCAAAGTGGTTCTATGTCACGTGCAGGGCAGTGCAGCTAATAAATTAACAGCGGAGCCAAAATCGAAACCAGGTCTGTCTGCTCTAGACCCCACACTCTTAACCACTACCTCTCACTGCCAATGTTTGATCGAACTTTGCTTTGTGGTTTCCAAGGCAGTCCCAGAAATTGCAGCGTGGCGGATGGGACCTCTTAATTACAGCAGGCCGATTTTAGGGTAAGCTTACATTTCCTACTACAAATGAATTACATGGACTTTTTAAGGTCAGGGTAGCTGACTTTAAAATGTGATTTTCAAAGATGGTCCGCAAACACTTTGCTATGTGGATATGTTTTGTGATGGATTTGACTAGGTTAGGGGTAGGTCAGTCAGAATGGTAAGTTATCTTATGGCAAGTGCTACTTGGCCTGATACCCTAGGTCTGAGTGAGTGTGCACAATGAGTTTAAGAACTGAGCAAGAGAAGAGCCAAGGTTTTAGTGGGTTATTTGTTTTATCACTTACCCGATTTCCCATTCATTACTTTATGGTGCTTTTCAATCTTGTTCCCTGGTGGAATCTTTACACCAGGAGTTGCTCCTCTACATTGTTCGACCTTGAATGGAGTTGCTTTTGATTTTAGCAGTGCAGAGATTATTCTATGGAGACATCAAGTTGAGGAATCCACGACCAGACATGTAACTGTCATATGTGGATAATCATGTGGACTTTCAACACAGTATGCTGCTACCTCCTGCCAGAGGCTGCTGGGCCTGCAGCTTTCAAACCAGTGTCTTCTTGCTCACTCCTAGTGGCACTTGTCAGCGGAGGCCAGTACTTGCCCATTCAGTTCTTCACTCGGAAGCATGAGAGTGAAGTGAGGATGCAAGCACTGCTGCCAGCTTTCGTGAGTTCTGCTCGACACGGGAGTTTTGGGGCAGCGATAGGGTTATCTTTTCGTTAAATCAGGCCTCAGCCTTTCTGTGGCTTTGTTCTGCCAAAGTCTCGTATCACCCCCTCACCTGGGCAGTGGGTTCTACTCCCAGCCTCCTTGATTTCTACCTTAACTTCAGTGCGAGGTACCTTATCGTTGCCACCTTTCCTTTCCTGATCTAAAATAAAACAAAGTGTCGCAGGTTACTTTGTTTTTGCATCTGGAATATGATAATTTAAAAAGATTTAAAAAGCTAAAACTGGAAATGTTGATTTTAGAAATCAGTGTAAAGGTTTTAAAACATTTCTAGGAGATTGCAAAATAGTGTTATTAGATTTAGCAAATAAAAATACAGTCCCCAAGTAAACTTGAATTTCAGATGAACAATACTCTTTTACTATGTCCCATGCAACATTGGGGGTATATTTGTACTAAAACATTATTCATTGTTTATCTGAAATTCCAGTTTCAATAGATTTCATAGGCATCTCTAACCTCGTCTTTCTTCACGTTTATTTTTCTGGGTTGAAATCTCTTTCTGCTCTTCATCTGAAGCCATGGACTTTCTTATACCCCCTTTCTTATAACCCCTTTTTTTCTGTCTAAGGAACAGATATGATATTGTTCATTTATGCTAATAAAAATATGGCCTTATTTAATGTATGTTGTTCCAGACACCCAAACATTTCCATTTTGAGCTTCTTATTCAGTTGTGAAATGAGAGATTGTTCCTTGTGATAGGAATTTCAGTTGGGTTAAGGAGAAGAGGGGTTATTTTAGGAAATCACAGTTGCCCCCTTAAAAGGGCATTCTTAAGCAAAAATCTGATTTAATCTTTCAGAATGCATATGGGAGAGGAGGCTAAAGAGAAGGCACAAATTTTCTTTCTTTTTTATTTATTGATTTGAGAGGGAGGGAGGGAGGGAGAGAGAGAAGCATTGAAACATTGATTTGTTGTTCCATTTGCTTATGCGTTCATTAGTTGTTTCTTGTATGTGTTCTGATCGGGGATTGAACCCACAACCCTGGCACATTGGATGATGCTCTAACCAACTGAACAACAAGGCTAGGGTCACACATTTTTTTATTCTTTATTGTTTACACAGATATCTTCCTGCTCCCATGCACATTTCTCAGAATTCTGTTCTTGGAGCCTGCTCTGAATTTCAGGAAGTTGCCTCTTCTTCAGATGCTCTCTCTGCCTTTTTTTTATCTGCCAATCTATCCTTAGAATCCAAAATGCCTGCAAGTGGAAGCTCTGTGCCACCCCTTCCCTGGTGCCACGATCACCACCTCAGCCTACGCACGCCCCCCCATAGCATGGGGGTTGTTCGGCCTTTTCTGTGTCGGCTTTCCATGCCTCCAAGGGCTCACTACTTCAGGGCACTGGGTGGACGGGGTGAATGTACATGGGGACAGAGCAAAGTCTCAGCTTTTATCAGGGTTTCCTGGTCATTGTGTCTGCAGTGATTATAGTGAGATTCAGGACAATCATTTTTTAAATGACATATATAAAACTCTACCAGAATCAGGAGAGCTGTCAGTGAAAACACTAATATAGCTCCTTGACAGCTAATGAAATGAGAAAGGAGAAGCTAGAAATCAGTTGTCTACATACATGTCTCAGTAATCTAATTCAACAGACCTGTGTTGAGTGCTGACCCTGGCACACCGTTTGCCCCTCCAGATCCACTTTCTACCTTTCTCCATTCTGCTTTCTGCTTGAGGAGGATGACCTTGCCCTCTGGCTTTCATTATGTTTGCCCAGTGGGGATCCAATCAGGAGAGGGGAATGACTTTGGGGTGTTTATTACCACTCCACCTGCCCCCCCACCCCCCAACCTCCTCTCCAAGTTGGCTGTGGTCTTTCATTAAAAGCCACACAGCTCCCTTCACTGTGGCCCTCTATGTGACTTTCCCTTTCTTAGTCCCTTTTCTTTGTCTCTCTGGGCATGGGGGTAATAATAGCTACCCTGGTGGTTTCCCTACACCACGCTCCACCTTTGTAAATAGTCCTTTTATTAAACTCCCCTTGATTTTTTTCTAATTTGAACGTGCCAGTCATTTCCTGCTCAGACTGTACCATATGGTAGGCTTGTATAAAGTCCTTATCCTCCAAGAGGTAAATAGGAAAATGAATCATTGCAATGCCATGAAATAAAGGTTGATGAATGTTTATTAAAGTGTAGGATCCTTGAGGGCACGGACCACATGCTGTTCTTGTTTCTTTCTTGACACTCAGGGCCAGGTGCAGAGTGGGCACGTGGAATAGTGGAGGGATGCACAAAGTGTGGGGAAATGAAGGGTGGAGCTGAGCAACTGCCCCAGGAAGATCCAGGTCGCCTCCACAGGGTAGCTAGCTAGGCAGTCAGAATCAGACCCCTTGCTTTAAATGAAGGAATTCACTGGGAGAACATTCAATGGCTTCTCGAATCAATGGAAGGCAGGGGAATGGGGCCTGGAAGGTAGGAACTGGGGTGCTCGGGAGGGCTGGTGTGCAGAAGCTGCAGCTAAAAGTCACACATTCGGCACAAGTGGGGCATCCTCAGGAACAGCCCTTGGCTTCAGTTTCTTCAAGATGTATTGATGCAGATTTCACAGGACAGAAAACATCTCTGGATACAAGTAAACCACTGTATGGAAACTTCCGGGCTTCTTCCTGCCAGTTTTGCTCTCAGAAACCCTGCTCACCGCTGTAGGTAAGGTAGGAAGAGACGGTGTCTCAGGTGGAATCTGATCCTCAGTGGCAGCCTAAGCCTTGGGACTACGGAAGCCTGCCCACTGCTCTCTTCCTCACCTCCTCACTAGGGGAAAGGCAGGACAATGGGGGCAGTGCGGGGGTCGGAGGGGGAGACTCTGGTTAGAGTACCAGTTAGCAAGAGCTAAGTAACAGTGCAAAGTGAGCTTCTCCACTGAAGAGCCAAGCCTGTGTGCAGAGCTGGGCTGCTCCTGCTGGGCGTGACCGAGGGGTGTTCCCCAGCTCTGGGGCGGGATAGAAGAACCAGTACCTAACAAGGTTTCCATTGTAGAATTGGGATCTTCTGCATCATTGTCTACATTGTTTTGCTGCCTCTTCCTCTCTGCAGCTTTCTCCCCTCCCCCCGGCTCTCCTGTGCTCCGAAGTTGCTCCCTAGTACCCTGAAGCCACTTTCCAGATTAGTTTGTCCTCCCCCGGGGTCTCCATTTCCCTGATTTCTCCTTCCCTTCTGAAACGTTTCAGCCTGTGTGGGAACAGGTATTAGGAAGATAACCGGCTGGTTAGTATAATTTGGTCTAAGGTGTGACTTACTGATAAAGGTGGGTAAGGGTGGAGAGGTATTCACTGAAACTATTTGCATTAAAAAAAATGTACCTCTTACCTAAGTGGAATTTCAGGCACTGTGATGATAAAAAATTTTGAAGAAAGGATTTATTTTTTTTTGTATTCTTTAATACAACTTGACTATTAGATTAGCTGAATTAGGGGAGAGGGTAATGAAAGTTCTTTCTTGTCTCTAGGTCTCCGCCCCCCCCCCTCCCCCCATTCTGCAGGGAAGGGGCAGTCCCAATGCTTCGATTTCCCCATTTTTTGTACGGTAGCTACTCATTGAACACATATGATGCACCACAAATGTTACAGGGCCCTGAAGATGCGAAAACGAGTAAGATGTGGTCCTTGCTTTCAAGGGAGTCATGTCTTGAGGGGCAGAGGGTAGGGGCTAAGACATAAATAATTACAAAATAAGGTAAAGAATTTAATACTAAGGATTGATATAAAATGTATGAAGCACAAAAACAAAAGGAGAGAGAGAGAGAGAAAATTGCCTCTCGAAGATTTAGGGAGATGCCATCGGAATAGTGCCTTAAAGAATGAGTTGGGAAAACAATTCTAGGCAGGGGGACAAGCGTGTATAAAGGAGGTGTAAACATGCGTGGCACATTTTAAGAACTGTGACAAGTTTGGTTTGGCTGGGGTATAATGTCTGTGTGAGTGAGGACCAAGAGATAAGATTGGAAAAATAGGTTGAGGCCAGATGGGGAAGGACCTTTGATGCCATTGTAAGGAATTTGGACTTGGTCCCATAGTCAGGGGGTGGATCATTCAGGGTTGCTAGGCAGGGGATGACCATGACTTTAATTTTTAGAAAGATAACATTGCTGGCAGGGTCCTAGATGGCTAAGAGGGAGACTGGAGGCAGGGGGATGAGAGGGGGACTGCAAGGGTCTGGAGGGGGGAAGAGACAATGAGAACTTCAAGAAAATAGCGGTAAGGTGGTCAGAAGGAGAAGGTAAATGACAGAAGGTTTCCAGTTTTGGACTTGGGGAGTGCCACTAACTAATATGGGAATGCAAAGAAGGAGAAGGTAATGAGTTCAGGGTAAGGAAGATGGGGATGAAGCCCCCGTCAACATTTAGGTAGACACATATTCATAGGCAGTTGCAGTGTAGGTCTGTGATTCAGACATTGTGCCTAGATTTGGAAATTACTGGCAAAAAGCAACCATGAAACCGGATGAGATTTTCCAGGGAAGATGGGTAGAGATGAGGACCAAGGATAAAACTTGAAGGAACTCTAACATTTAAGGAGAAATGAAAGAGCTGGAAAGTTAATACTCAAGAGAGAAAAGAGAGACCAGGAGACAGAAGTTTCAAGAAAGCTGAAGGAGTGGAGAGTTTCAAGATGGAATGGTCACAGTGTCCAAGTCATCAGTCAACAGTTCGGAGATGTCGCATGGAATGACTTTCAGTTTGGCTGTTTTGGGTTCTGAAAAGATCATTAAGTACGGGAGAGTGAGTTTTCTCAAAGCTACTAACTAAAATAATGCATAATCTTGGTCTTTATAGTGTGTGGATCGTATAACATGACCATTTGCACAAGTTAAAGGAAAATTGTAATTTCCTTTAAAATGGAAATTGATATAAGAGTTTAGGAGAGAGCTTAAGGCTTAAGGATGATCCATACTGAAGTGATAGATGAAGCCTTGAGAAAAGGAGTTTTTTAAGGGAGAGAAGGGCAGGAGGTTAAGACTGCATGGTGAGGAAACCCTCAAAGTTAGGAGGAACAGTAAGTACTCAGTACAGGGAGTGAACAAGGAGTGACCTGGACGGCTGCAAAAGTCTTAGGAAACTATAGCATGGGTGATTCACCTGGTAGAGTTTCCAGAACCTCCCAGAGGTCCTTCCAGGTCTTGAGTTTCAAATTCTGCAGAGACATCAGGGAGAAACAGGGCTAGAAAAATGTCCATGATATTGGCACACAGTCCCTGAAGATCTGAAAGCAAGAATTTTCTGGACAATTTCGGGCACAGAAGCCAGACCATTTGTCATGAGGAAGGAAAGGGTGGAGGTGGAACGAAGCCCTCTGTGTCTTGTATCGCTGCAGCATCCTGAGTGGGTGTAAAAGAGAAATGGGAGGAGGGAAGCAAGGGTGGGGTGAAGACAAGATTGTTGGGTGCAGATCGCAGAAGCAAGCTCCTTAGAGCCTCTGGGAAACAAACAAAGGGAGAACACTGGGAGCCAAGAAGTGATGTAGCACTTAGATACCTGGAAGGAGGGAGTGACCAGAAATAGCAGTGACTCGAGAATCAGTGAAGTCTCAGTGATGTAAGGAAACCACCTGCTGAATGATTACCTGATTTAAACCTCACTATGGGGATTTATCATAAAGAGCAGACATGGTATCATTAAAAATTATGGAAAATTTCTACATTTTAGAAGACTCAATGTGGTGAATGTGCATTGAATCTGGAAGGTGTGTATTATTCTCACTTGTACTTTTAAAATAATAGACTTCAATCTTGTGTACAGTGAACCTAGGGGGCTGTCCTCTGATACTTGAAAGAGGTAGTTACAGCTATAAATATGGATGTGACAGCGAGGAATCCCCATGAGCTTGGGAAAAAAAGAAATATGGTTGCCTTCCTAACTGAACTAGTAAAACCAAAATATAATCTATCTGTCAGGGCCAACAACTGGGTAAGGAGTACGGTCAGCAGGGAATATCAAGAGGGAGTCAGGGAAGCTGCTTTGGCTTCATCTTAGGGAGAGAGAGGCTGGGTTTGGACAGTCTAGCCACCCGAAAGGAGCGGGCTCATGTGGGAAAGAGGTCTCGGACATCTGGAGAGAGGTGCCCTTTACTGCAAACAGACTGACGTTCTAGTCTACTTGTTAGTGTTGTATGAGTGCAGTTACTTTAAGTCTGCCGTCAGGTGTCAGGTCCCCGCTGGGCGTACTGGTCAAGTCCAGCTTCTGGGCAGGGAAGGCTGAGAGGAACCTGTTGACGAGGGTAAGTTTTTAAAAGTAATGCTGATTCCTATTAAAAATATTCTCTATTTATTGATCATCGGTCTTGTGAGCTGCCCTCTGTCTGCCTCCTGATGCACTTCCACACCCTCCGTGAGTGGTTTTAGGAGTAAGAGCAGTAAGCATTACTTTCAATAGTCGCTTGGTAAAAAAGCCACGGAGCTGTGTCCATGTAAGAACTGATGATGAACAGTAGAAAACCAGTGTTAGGAAATGTGTAGGTGAGAGATGACAGACACAAAACATTCTTGCTGCCATTCTTTTGTCCTGTATTTGTGGCAGGTGTTACTTATCGATAACGGCACTCTCTCTTGCTGAACCTAGGCTGACTGCCTAGGACCCTTACCAGTAATATTCATCCAGGAAACCCTAACCAACTGCCCGGATTGGCCCCGTGTGAGCTGGAACTCTCTGCCCTTTCTAGTTCAGATGGGTTGTTGGGGATTCTGGGCATCAAAATTACAGAATTCAGCTGGAAAGGATCTAAAGGATGGTTTAGCTTTTGAGTTTGATGTCATAGAGGAAGCTAAGATACTCTTAGCAGAAGTCCCTGTGTAGTATGACAGAAATAATGCCAGACTAGAGAAATTGACAGGAATCAGAATGAAATTATCTAGACCACCAACACGTGCAGTGTCACGGTGTCAACCAGGACAGAATTTGCAAGGGTGTGTGATAACCTCTTAACTTCCTAACTTCTGTGAGCCTTAGTATCCTCACATGAGAAATAATATCCCATTCATGAATTTGATACTACCAATTTACATAACACAAAGTGTTTGCAATGGTAGGCACTCATAAATGTTAGTTCCCTTCTTCTCTTGTTAAAAATTGCCCTGGCTGGTGTGGCTCAGTGGATTGAATGCCAGCCTGTGAACCAAAAAGTCACTGGTTTGATTCCCAGTCAAGGCAGATGCCTGGGTTGTGGGCCAGGTCTCCAGTGGGGGTATGCGAGAGGCAGCCACACGATGTTTCTCTCCCTCTCTTTCTCCCTCCCTTCCCCACTCTTTAAATAAATAAATAAAATCTTTAAAAAATATTCAAAACCAAGCAGAACTCCATTATCAAATATCTCCAGTGTCTACTTGAATATTTCTAGTGAAGGGAAACCCATTGTCTTTCAGGACGTCCTATTTCTGAGCTGTTCTAATGACTAAAAAGTTTGTCTTTATATCAAACTAAAATCTGCCACACAGAACATAGCTTGCATTTTGCCACATGGAACTTAGAGGTTTTTGGATATTTGAAGAGGGCTACTCTACCCTCCTAAATCTTTTATTTCTTAGCTACATCTCCTTGGTCACCATTTCATTCAGTTTTTCCTGAGATGACATTTTTTTTTCTTCCCTTATCTAGGTCACCATTACTTGGATCACTTCTAAATCTGTAAGACTGACCTAGTTTCTTTTTTTTCCCCGTCTTTAGTATTAGTTCAAAGAACATATTTTTTTGAGGAATGCATGCTAACTGTGTTCTATTCCATTGCATCAATCTCCAGCATAATACTGCTGGCACTTCCAGAGATGTGACATAGCCCAGAATTTCTTGTTTTCCTGTTAAATTGATAGGAATTATTTATTTATTCATTTATTTTTTAAAAGAAATCATTTACTTAAATTTAATAATCATTAGTTACATAAAATTCCCCCTTCCTTGGTTTCAGGGCTCGGTTTCAGAGTGGCTCACATGTCCTGAACACATTTTCACCAAAACTTGTTTTACTTACTTTTTGGGTTCACCCTTTTCTCCTGGGTGTGGGACCGAGGCTTGTCACTGAGACGCATCTGATGGTGGTGCTGATCAGCTCCTTGGCTCCTAGGCTATAATTATCGTTCTCCTTCAATTAAAACCCCATTTCTATATTACAACATGAGCTATTGCAAAATCTAGTAATTGACTTTGGATTTTTATTTCCCCGTAACCAAACTTTTCCTGCCAATTCAAATTTTTCTTCTGGGTTGTTCAGATGTTAGGTGTTGCTGTTATGTGACTGCTGAGTAGGACTTTCCTCCAGCGAATGTCGGCCAGCGGGCACCATGCAGGGCTCTGTGCTCTGTTCTCCTGTGCCCTCCCTCTCTGTGACATAGTAGTTAAAATGCTCTAGTTCTTAGGTCCAGGGTACAGGATTTTGAGTGACTCACACACTAGAGCTATACCTGTGTGACAACATAATTGGTGACAGAACGAAAGATTCAATCAACACATGCTTTTATTTTAAACTGCGCCAAATTATGGGTGGCTTGATTCATGGTTGTTACTGAATTTCAGCTAGTCCTTTCCTTTGAATTTTTCAATTATCTTGACCATGTGTAAGCTGAATGCAATGTTTCTAAATATCACGCCGGCCAGCTTGTATCTGGCGTTTCAACATTCTGCTGGACACTGCATTAAGCACTGGGAATTTATTTCTGGATGGCCAATGATACGTGGCCTTGCCTTTGGAGAGGAATCAGACACACAAACTCATCTTCTGAAAATCAAGGTCAGACCACCATGGCCAGGGAACGAGGTGTTCCCAGAAGAAGGTCACTTAGTCCTGTGGGAGAGAGCTCCAGGGGAGATGCTCTTCCATCCTGTCCCTCCATTTAACACTGTGCACTGAGATTTTGTATCATCACCGAGGCGCTGCTCACGTGTTTCTTCTGCCATGAAGGTGGCCCAGGGCCTCAAGCCCCAGCCCTGTGTGTTCTCTCCTTCCCAATTTCTGCAGCACCTCGTCTGCATTCTTTCTCACAGGCAGGTCTTTTACTACCTCCAGGTAAGCTTATTTGCATGTGTTTATGTTTGCTCACAGTTGCTTTTGCAATCCCTGGTAAATAAAAGTTTGATTGAGAGAAGAGTCTATTTTAGATGGAACACCTTAGTCAACTAAGGGGGGAACAAGTTCTAGTTTGGCCTAGATTGCCGGGAGTGTGAAGGTTTCAGACTCCATATTTTTCATGGAAAGCTAGTCCTGCTTCCGTTGCTTCAGGAAAACTCGGTTTTGTGTCCATGGTTAGCTGGTTGCCTGCGTACAAAGTGCACTGTCATGATGAACAACGAGGGTTCTGAGGTTGCTTCCAGAAGTGCCCATTAATGGACACTTTTCTCCTTTAAAAAGACTTCATAGAAACCAAGTTACTTTGTTTTATGAAAACAACTCCCAGCACTCTTTAGATGTATGGGAAAAAGTCCTCAGGTCAATTTCCTTAAAAAAAAAAACACAACAACACATTGTAAATTAAAAGACTGAAACTGAAGATCACTTTCTACTGAGTCATCAGATGTAGTATATCGAGCAATACAATTTATATCAATATGCCTTGTCCAATTTCCAAGTTAGGATTTGTGTATTTTTGGGGGGAAAAAAAAAGAAGAAATTGTCCCTATAGAATGTTAAGTATCTTGAAGGTTTTCTGAAAATGTTAATTGAATCCAATTAATTTCCCAGTCAAATGCAGACAGCTTCTCACTGGTGGTTTAGTCCCTGACGCAGTGGAGTACACAGATGGTCGGGAAGGTGAGGGGTCAGCCCAGATCGTATATGCATAACCCACAGACACACAACAGTGCGGTGATGGCCACAGGGAAGGGGGTGGCGGCCCGGTGGAGGTGTAGGGGGGAAATGGGGACATCTGTAATAGTGCCAACAATAAAAACAAAGTTAAAAAAAACATAGAAAGAGGTAGAAATAAAAAGCAAGATCACCAAAGCATAATAAATTAAAACAGTATTTCCCACCATAACTCTCTGGGTCCTACAGTCTTGATGAGGCGTCGCATCTGGTTTTGGACAAAGATGATGAAAAAGAAGAATCACACACTTGAAACCTGTATAATTTCATTAACCAGGGTCGCCTCAACAAATCTAATTAAAAAGGACTTAAGAAGAATGAGGTAAGTGGAATTCATTTTCCATGTGACTTGTGCATTTTTAAAAAAATAAAGAAACCAAAATAAATAGATTCCAAGTAAATATATTCAGTGTCTCCCAATGCTGGACACGGCTTAGCTGTTGTGCATTGATGAGCTAAGGTTTGTTTGTTCAGTCTTCCCAAAGAGGGGTGGTAGGAAATTTTAGAGTTTATGGATAAATAGATACAAATCTGATGACAGTTTCAATAACAGAAGAAATACGTCACCACTATTCATTCACTCTTCAGGCAATAAATGCCCGAGTGCCTCTGATGTGGTAGCCCCGTGTTAAGCTGTCCCAGCTTTTACGGAGTGAGCAGCCTAGCACTCACGCACAACGGCATGCGTATGTATTCAGCAAGTATTGATTGCCTCCCATGTATGGGGACACGCGACAGCAGGGCCGCAGTGGAAGGCAAAGCAGTAGAGACCTCGAGCTGTTACAGAAGGAGAAGCAGACATCAGTGCAACGGCCATGCATTCAATACACAGGTGACAATGTGCTGAGAGCTCCGAAGGACGCCTGCAGTGCACTGGGAGCTCGGCCAGCATGACAGAGGGACCTGACTTGGGTGATGGTGGTGGGGGGCGGGGGGCAGAGGCTTTTCGTGGCAGGTAACATTTCAATTTCAATGTGACTGATGAGTAGGGGTTAGCTAGGCCAAGAGGGAGAGGAAACATTCAAAGCCCAGAGGAAAAAAGCCTGTGGGCAGGGGCAGCTTGTGGAGAAGCTGAACCGGGCCCATCATATGCTAAGTGAATAAGCCAGTCAGAGAAAGAGAAATAGCATATGATCTCACTCATATGTGGGGTCTGATGAACAAACTGAACTAACAGGCAAAGTTAGACTCCTAGATGGAGAGCGGGATGACAGCTAAGGGGTGGGAGGGCTGAGGAAAAAGGGGACAAGGACTCATGGGCACGGGCAGCAGTGTGGTGACTGCAGGGGAGGGAGGAGAGGGTACGAGGGGACCAAATGGTAATGGAGAAAAGAAAGAAAGGAAGGAAGGAAGGAAGGAAGGAAGGAAGGAAGGAAGGGAGGAAGGAAGAAAAGCTGAGCCTGGCGAGAAGGGTTGGTGAAGTACAGACAGAAGAGAGGCCAGGCCAGACCTTGCTAAGTTTTGGTCTTTATTCCAAGGACCATGGGGAGCTTTGAAGTGTTTCAAGCAGTATGGGGTCAGGATAAGGTTTGTGTTTTCCAAACCGTCTTGCCTGGCTGAGGTGGAGTGAATGGAATGGGGGAGGGGTGAGGCAAGTGGGAGCTGTGTGATCCTCCAGGTGAGACTTGATGGATGGTGGCCTGGGCCAGGGTGGTGGTGTGGGAATGGAGAAAGTAATTAGACCGCAGATATTTAGAAGGCAAAACGTCAGATATGGCCAGGATGTGCTTAGACTATTTGTTGAATGAATGAATGAATAAATTGACGGACTCAGGAGTCATGATCTTTTTTTTTGTTTTTTAAGATTTTATTTATTTTTAGAGAGAGGAGAAGGGAAGGAGAGAGGGAGAGAAACATCAATGTGTGGTTGCCTCTCGAGTGTTCCCTGCTGGGGGCCTGGCCCACAACCCAGGTGTGTGCCCTGATTGGGAATTGAACTTGTGACCCTTTGGTTTGCAGGCTGGTGCTCAAGCCACTGAGCTACACCAGCCAGGGCAAGACATGGATCTTTACCTAACGTTAAAAAGTTACAACTGAAGGATTTTTAGACTGACATTGATGGTGGAATAACTTTTCTTGGATAGTTTAGCTTAAGTTCAGTTTGACTGAATTTATAAGTATGTTAAAATAATCCTTTCTTATTTGGTAACTTTTCTGACAAAACTAAACATAAATTAACCCATAAACATCTTAAACAGAGACAAGTTATTATGATAAGGTGTTTGGATATATGTGTATACAGCAAGTGTTTTATGATGCATAGTACACATTTTTGGAATGATTAGATTTTCAGAGTGCCAATTCTTTGGAAAAATGCAGCTAAAAATTTCCTCTGGGTAAATCAGCAAATGGTTGTGTAACCTGCTGCGTTAGTTTTGTATCTCGGGAATTACAATATTACGTTGTCCTTTAACTCCTCAGAAATCCTGTCTGCAGCTGTTCCCTGTGCACCCTGGAGATGACAGATAACGTTGATAATGATGACTAAAATGTTCACGGGTTCCCCGCCCTGCCGAGACCTGCCCTCCCAGAGAGCGCGTCTCCTCTTCCCACTGGTTAGCATTCAGGTCTCCTTGCTCCTCCCAGCTCTTCAAGCTGTCAAAACACCGGCCAGTCACAGACGGAAGGGAGATTGGCCACTGAAGACTCCAGTGGGGAATCGAGTCAAATTCTCTCACCTTCACGTCACCCCTGGAGGACCTTTCCTTAACCCCCCAGCCTCTGATTTGTGAGAGAGGGAAAGTAGACTTCATTGATCTGCTTTATCTGTAACACCACCAAGGAAGAGGAATAAATGGTGTATCTAATCCTGGATCTAATTCTGCAGTTTTTGTTCCAGGATTATCTCTTGATTAGAAGCCCAATGTATGTTTTCATTTTGGAAACAATGAAGAAATTTATCTTATTATTCATCAGCCTACTCAGTCACTTTTTAGATAAGATGGGGAGATTTAACAGTAAAATTTCTCCACCTTTCAGGATTAGCACATGAAGCTGTTTAAAATGTGTGCCCAGGGAAAACATCTTAACATACCTTGAAGGTACTTTTATGCCATGAAAATGTAATATAAAATGTAATTAAATATTTAGGAGTATCATAATTTAAAATTGTGCCCTGAAAATATCTGTTTAACAGCGTCGGTCACTCCTTTATAAAACTTAAAAACTCATAAAAATGAATGAGGAGGTGTCATATCTTCCCCACGGAGTTGACTAAGCCTCCTCACACCTTTGTTAAGTAATGAGCATGGACCACAAGTGAGGCAGTGACACTTTGCCAATTAAAATGATGACTTACCTTCTATCAATGCATCAGAAATGTGTGCAGCTCTATCATGGATTTACCCTCAGTTCATAAAAGCTGCGGTTATTTAAAGACTTGCGATATGTGAAGACTTGGGTGGAGCTGGTGCTAAGCACATATTTGCGGAATGAATGGATGCACAAGTGAGTGAACATGTGGTACCTCACATGTGTACGTAAGTATAGCAACTGGATGTTTTTTTAAAATAAAAACTACACTTCAGCTGGTTAAAGAAATTGCATTTGCAACTCCACTCATTTGAAATGTGAAGTTGCAACGTTAAGTGATTAAAAAAATCCCATGGTATTTGCAAATATTAATAAATGAAATATCTCAAAACAAACATACTTTTCTCGGCAGAAACTGCACGTACGAGGCGTCTAACTTTATGAGGTGGGCTCCGAGCTGCTAACTCCAGTGAACATATTCTGACCAGCTGGGTTCATAGTGCCCTGTGTTTACGGCGTTTTTAATCAGGATCCTACAATGCGGAGCTAAGATGATATGTATTGTTATTGTCTTTTTGTGAACGATGAATCATCTCAAGTTGAGTCACTTGTTCTGAGTGAAATAATGACTCACCGAGGGAAGCCTGAAATGCCATCTAGCTCTATCTATGAGACCCTGCCTCGTCTCTGTGGACCGTTCTATTAGCATGGCCATTTAAAGGTCTGCTTCTAAGGTCCGTTTCCATGATTTTGAAGAAAAACAGCATTTCTTTAAGAATATATACCGCGTGCAACATTGACAATGACATCTTTTTGCAACTAAAATTCAGTCAGTTTAATCTGAACTGGAGAACAGAGGGATAAATAAAACCACTAGAAAGTGGAAGAGCTGGACCCTGATCCCAAGCAGTCAGCCTCTGCATCTGTCTTCTTGACTACTACCGTGCCCTCGGTGGTGTGCTGGCTACCCCCGTTCTCCCGGGAAATCCACAAACAGAGTCCGGCTCTGCAGTGTAATATTCCCTCCGTGGCCGGGATCAAGTTGCCAATGGCTTAACAGCCAGACTGGAAATTTCCTCAACATTTGTCAGTTAGCACTTAAGAGCAGGTGCAGGCCCATCCCCGCACACCAGGATTAGCCTGCCTGGCCTATTCGTGCTTTCAGCTCGGCATTGTCACAAAGACAGGCTAGTAAGTAGTTGTTATTATTTTAAGATGGACTTTATTGATGTATGATTTCAATACAACAAAATACGCCCACTTTAAGTGTATAGTTTGAAGTTTCAACAAGTGGAGGCACCTATGTAACCATTACTATGATCCAGGTAATAGAACATTTTCATCAGTTCGAAATGTTCTCCTGGACCCTTCCCAGTTAGCTAGTCAGTCCCCACCTCTCCACCCACTTCAGAGCAGGCAACCACCCATCTGCTTTCTGTCTCTATAGATCGGATTGGTTTTTCCTAGTGTTCCATACAAATGGAAACGTACAGTATGTATTCTTGTGAGTCTGGCTTTCATTGTTCAACATAATGGTCTTGAAATTCATCCATGGCGGTTTTGTGTTAG
>VMDR010015212.1:0-22585 GCA_007922815.1 Macrotus californicus | reverse complement strand
TAAGGTTTAGCACTTGCCAAATGTCTTTATACTGTAGGAGGAAACAGACATGTATCTTTTGTTGTGAGCAAGTCAGAAGAACTTTCGTCTTCCTGATCTCCTCGTGATATATTTTTACTAAGATGCATTTCACTGTAATAATGCCTGACCTGGCTCTACCTAAATGGGCAGAAGCCTGTTTTCAGGGTGGCAATAAAGGTGCAAATGTTCGCTGTCCTGATTTGAAACAATTTCCCATCTTTGGTTTGATTTCCTCTGCTCAGTATACTTGTTCTCCTCTCCTTCACGTTAGATTCCCCACCCCCACCCCCGCCCCCGCATGTGGAATGGGTGAGCGCCCTAGACTGTTCTCTGGACTCATCTCTTTATTGGCAGCTCAGTTATTGATGCACTTGACAGTAGAACAGCAGCCGCTGGAATAAGGAAGGGAAGGTCTTTTAAATTCTTGGACATCCTGAAGAGTAAAAAATGCCATTTTGACACTCTGTCTTTCCTGTAAAAAACACGCACCTTCCTTCCCCAACCCATTCCCCTCAATGTAAAGTTTGTTATTGTAACATCTCTAAAAATCATACTAAAATTTTTATAATTGATCAAGATTTTTGAGAAAATCGGCAGGTTATACTCTGGGACCAAGGGAAACCTGAAGTGGTTTTAAATGAAAACAAGAGTGAATTGCTAGTGATGGAGACCCTCCCCCCCTTGAGGTTAATCTCTAGAAAATGGTCCTGACACACCCTTCAGAACAGCAGGAGAATTAACACTGGGGAAGAGGAAGGCCTTGGCAAGAACTAGCGAGCACCTCCTGGTGTCAGGGCTGGGTGTACTCCTGTGAACAACCAGACACTGTCCTGCCCCTTGGAGCCGCCAGCTGGTGTGGGAGACATCCAATTCAAACAAGGAGACAAGTTCTGAACTGCACCTTGCAAAAGGGAATTAGATGTGAGAGAGAAAAAGAGGGGAGACCTATGTTACACAGTGGTCAGAAAAGGATCCCTTTGAGGAAACAGCATCAATCTTGAGGATCGAAGGACGAGAAGCTGTGGTTGGAATCCAAGCAAAAAACCCATGTATTCTTTATCCAGTGGTGTGATGTAAGCCTGCATTTTCCCCCTTTTAATCTTTCTTTTTTGTTGTTTTGTTTTCTTTCTTGACAAGTCAATCAATCGCCTTTAGTAGGTGAGCAAGGAGCAGGGAAATGATGAAACAATAACTAGAAGGCTGAAGTTTTGTAAAAGTCCTTTCTAAATGGCTTCATTTAAAACAAATAAAGGTAATTAACATGGTGTTAGTGCCTACACTTCATTTCTGGATTTTTGGGTGTTTGTTTGGCCCAATTCACACAAGCCGTTGAGCCCATGCCTCACTCTGCCATTGCCATTAAGGAAACTGAGGCTGGGTTTCTTGTTTGTTTGTTTTAAATGATGCACTTGAACCTTACCTCCAAAATGCTATTTGTAAAACAGTATTAGGGTTGCATACATACTTTTTTAGACCCCTAATTAATTAGCTACTTGGGAATTCTAAGGGTCCTGTGATCCCTTCCATTACAAAACTAAAAAAGAGGAAAAGATGAACAAAATGCTGTTTTTGAATTACTTGTCCTCAAAAGCAGCTTTGTTCATTTCAATGAGATTACATTATGTTCTAAAGAGAATTTTGCTTTGACTCCTTAAACATAACCAGAATTTAAGAAATATTGTTGTCTGATGAGCCAGCTGTATTATTAACTATTTGTTTATAAACCACAAGTGTTACTAATAGTTTCTAAATATTGTGTCTGAAAACGGAAGTGTGAAAGTAGTGGAGTGTCAGCTGTGGATTGCCATGGACACAGTTGTCAGTGAGAAACAGAAGAAGCTGAGGGTGTGACTACAACAAAGGGACATTGGAGGTGGGGCTCTGAATTCCAGAGTCCTTGGGATCCACATCCATTCTAAGGCTGCTTCTACAGGAAGAGGCTCGAAGATCCCATACCTTTTGGGCTAAGACTGAAGAATAAAATTACTATGCAGTGAAACACTACTTTATAAAAGGTGTTCAGGGTGACCACCCAGGTTGCATGTGTAATTATGAACTGTACATGTAATCTACAAAAGCCTTAAGAAGGCTGTTTTATAATTGAGATGTTTTCATTTAAAATCATAGTGTAAAACTCACATGGAATTTTGCAAATGACAGAAAAACATCTTTTAGGACCTGGCCATTATTTCTGTAGTCAAATTTCTGTCTCACCGGCAAATACATTTCCTGTAAGCTTCATTTTCTTAGCTGATAGCAAGGCTCTTGATAACAGGGTTCCCTGAGGCACATAGCTTGGGGACCCATCACTTAGGGGGCTCCCTGAGAGTGAGTCTTTGGCTACAAGAATATTCTTAAGGGATTTCGTAAAGATGTCATTTTGGAAGCAGAGCAAGTCTTAGATATAGTTTCATCAAGGCACAACTTTGAAGATGGCACATCACAGGTGTGTGCTAAGCCCCCTGCCTCTGTATGTTATGCTGCACACTGAACGGAATCTTTAATTCTAGCAGGCAAAAGATGCGCCCTGCCATTTCGGCATGTGGAGCGGCGCCTTCACGTCTGCTGGAGTGAACGTGTGCGTAGAATGGGGCAGCCTGGGGAGCGATGATGGGGTCTCACAGAGCTGAACAAGTCACGGCTTGTAAAGGCGTGCTGCCTGGGCCACAGACGTCGCTTCATCAACGTTAGGCGGTGTTGAGGATGTTCTCTATGAGAAGCCTTAAGTGCTTTTGAGCTATAAGGCAAATTTAGATCAATGGTTATGCTTGAGCAAATTTTCATTGTTCTTCAAGCTGTTAACTGAGTGCCTTTCTGCCATTAATGTTCGAGTGTTGCTTAACAGCTTAAATCACAATATTTGGAGTATTTCTTATTTTTATTTTTGAAAAAATTTTTGCGATCTTAAATATGAGTGTGTTTTTATGTAATTCTGAGGAGTATTTTTTTTTTTTTTGGTAAATTAATCTGTCTTGTTTTTTGGAGCAGTTTTAGGTTTACAGAAAAATTGAGCAGAAAGTGTGGAATTCCCGTCTTGCCACGTCCCTTCCTCCCTCAGTTTCCCGTCATTGACAGCTTGTATTAGTGTGGTACGTTTGTCACAATTGATGGGCCCCTATTGATGCCTTACTATTAGATGAATTCCTTAGTTGATATCAGGGCTCACTCTGCTGTAGATTCTGTTGGTTTTGACAAACGTATGGCATATATCACCGTCTGGGATAGTCTCACCACCCTGAGAGTCCCCTGGGCCTCATCTGGTCATCACTCCCCACCCCTGGCACACTGATTTTTTTACTGTCTCTTGTAGTTTTGCCTTTTCCAGAATTCCAGACAGTTGGAATCATACGTCTGTAGCATGTTTAGATTGTTTTTGTTTAATTAGCAGTTTACATTAACAGTTCCCTCATGTCTTTTTGTGGCTTGAGATAGCTCATTTCTTTTTATCACCGACTAATATTCTGCTGTATGATGATGTATCGTGGTTCATTTATTAATTCGCCCTTTGCAGGACATCTTGGCTGCCGCCAGCTTTGGCAGTTGTGAGTAGACTTGCTGTGAACATCTCTGTGCAGGTATTTGTGTTAGGATGATTTAAACTCCTCTGGATTAAATACCAAGAAGCATGATCATATAGTGAAAATACCTTGTTTCGTAGTAAACTGCCAGACGGTCATTAGGTTTAATAAGGACGATTTGATCAGAAGTGTAGAGAGTGTTTGTATGCCATTGGCTGTGTCATTTAGCATTGCCACGAGCCACGAACAGGAGTCTCTGTTATTCTGCATCCTCACCAGCATTTGGTGGTGTCACTGTTCCAGGTTTTGGCCGTGCTATCTCATTGTTTTAATTTGCATTTCCCTGGGACATATGTGTGAAGCCGCTTTTCATATGCTTATTTGCCATCTGTATATCTTCTTTAATGAGGTCTGTTCAGGCCTCTGCCCCATTTATTAATTGGGTGTTTGTTTTCCTATTGTTGACTTTTGAGAGTTCTTTGTATGTTTTGGATCATAGTCCAGATGTGTCTTTTGCAAATATTTCATCTCAGTCTGTTGCTCGTCTTATTCTCTCAAAGTTGCCATTCACAGAGCACAGGGTTTTAGTTTCCGTGAAGTCCAGTTTATCACTTATTTCTTTCATGGATTGTACTTTTGGTGTTACAGCTACAGAGTCACCTCCATACCCGAGGTCAATTAGTTTTCTGCTACACTACCTTCTAGAAGTTTTGTAGTTTTTCACTTTACATTTAGACCTATGATCTATTTTTAGTTAATTTTTGTAGAGGGTATGAGGTCTGTGTCTAGATTCTTCTCCTCCCTCTCCCCATCCTTGTCCCTCTCTTCTTTCTTCCTTGAGTATGACCAGTTGTTCCAGTGCCACTTACTGAGAAAACTGTCTTTGTCCGTGGTGTTTTTGTTGCTCCTTTGTCAACGATCAGTTAACTTTCTTTATGGGGATCTGTTTCTGGGCGCTCTGTTCTGTTCCGTTGTCTGTTCTTTCACAAACACTAGACCGTCTTGATGACTAGCTTTAAACGATAGTAAGTCTGACGCTAGCCAGTGTCAGTGTTCTGACTTTAGTCTTTCTCAAAACTTCATTGGCTATTCTAGGTCTTTTGCCTCCTCATACGATCTTTAGGGTCATTTTATCCGTGCTCACAAAGGAACTGGCTGGGATTTTGGTTGGGGTTGCACTGACTCTCGTTCATGTTGGGAAGAACTGACGTCTCGTTAATATTGAGTCTTCTGTACATGGACACGGAATATCTCTTTGTGCTCTTTTTGATGTCTTTTATCGGAGTTTTATGGTTTTCCTCATATAGGTCTTACCCGTATTTTGTTAGAGTTAAACATAAGTATTTCATTTTTGAGGGGGGCTGCTAATGTAAATAGTGTGTTTTGAATTTCAAATTCTACTTATTCATTGCTGGTTTATTAAAAAGTGATTGACTTGTGTATATTAACCTTGTATCCTGCAGTCTTGCCATACTTGCTAATTAGTTTTGAGGGTTGGTTGTTTTTTTTTTCTGGTCAGTTATGTCAGGTTTTCCCTATAGATGATCATGTATTCTGTGAAAAACTTCTTCGTTTCCAATCTGTATACCTTTTCTTTTCTTTCCTTACCATATTAGCTCAGATTTTCAGTTTCATCTAAAAAGCAGTGGAGAGGGAACCTCCTTGCCTTGTTCTTGATTTTAGTGGTAAAGCTTTGCCATTCTCATCATTGTGTATGATAATAGCTTTAGGTTTTTTTGTAATAGATATTTTTTATCAAGTTGTGTAAGTTCCCCCCTACGCTTTCTAGTTGACTAAGAGTTTTTGTCATGAGTGGATGCTAAATTTTGTCAAATGCCTTTCCTGTATCTGTTGATGTGATCATGTAATTTTTCTTCCTTAGCCCATTGATGTGATAGCTTACAATAACTTATTTTCACATGCTTAACCAGCTTTGCATCGTTAGTACAAATCTCAGTCATGGTGCACAATTCTTTTCATACTTCAGTGGATTCAGTTGATATTTTGTTGAGGATTTTTGCATCTCTGTTCCTGAGAGATAGTGATCTGTAGCTTTCTTGTAATAGTTTTGTCCGGTTTGGTATTAGGACGATGCTGGCCTGATAGAATGAATTAGGAGATATTCTCTCTGCTTCTATCATCTGAAAGAGATTATAGAGAATTGGTATCATTTCTTCCTTAAATGTTGGTAGAATTCATCAGTGAACCCATGTGGACCCGGTACTTTCTATTTTGGAAGCTTATTAGTTATTGATTCAATTTCTTTAATAGCTGTAGGCCTATTCAAGTGGTTTGTTTCTTGAGTTTTGGCATATTATATCTTTGAAGTAATTGGTCCATTTCATCTGTATTTCCAAATTTGTGGGCAGAATTGTTCATAGTATTCCTTTATTATCCTTTTAACATCCATGGGATCTATAGTAATATCCTCTCTTTTATTTCTGATATTAGTGGTTTGTAGTCTCTCTCTTTTTATCTTAGCTTACCTAGAGGCCCATTGATTTTATTGATTTTTTTCAAAGAACCAGCTTTTGGTTTCATTGATTTTCCTCTATTGATTTTCTGTTTTCAATTTTGTTGATTTGTGCTGTAATTTTTTGTTATTTTTTCTACTTACTTTGGATTTAATTTGCTCTTCGTTTTTTAGTTTCCTAAGGTATACACTTAGGTTATTGATTTTAGACCTTCTTTTCTAAACTATGCATTCACTGCTATTAATTGTCCTCAAGCACTGCTTTTGCTACATCCATAAATTTTAAAAAGTTATGTTTTCATTTTTATTTAGTTCAAATTATTTTTAACATTTTCTTGAGATTTCTTTATTGCCCTGTGAGTGTTAATTAGGAGTATGTAATCTCTAAGTATTGTATTTTGGAATTTTCCAGCCATCTTTCTGTTTTACTGATTTCTAGTTTAATTCCATTGTGGTCTGAGAGGAGACATTGTATGATATCCATTCTTTTAAATTTATTAATGTGTGTTTTATGGCCTGGAATGTAGTCTATCTTGATGAATTTTATTTTTTTTTAAGATTTCATTTACTTATTTTTAGGAAGAGGGGGAGGGCAGGGGAAGGAGAGGGAAAGAAACATCAATGTGGGAGAGAAACATCAATCAGTCACCACCTGCACACCCCCAACTGGGGACCTGGCATGTACCCTGACCAGGAATCGGAAGGGCAACATTTCAGCTTGCAGGACAATGCCCGACCCACTGAGCCACACCGGTTAGGGCTCTGGGTGAATTTTCTTGTAAGTTTGAGAAGAATGGTTATTCTGCTGTTTTGGGATGAAGTAGTCTATAGATGTCCATTAAATCCAGTCTATTGATTGTATTGTTGAGTTCTACATCCTTACTGATTTTCCACTTGCTGGATCTGCTAAAGTGTTTTTTTGTTTTTTTTTTAGTTTAACAATTAGCAACATCAGAATTCAGATTAAAACCAGATTTCCTGATTATAATAAAATATTCTTTGCCAGTGTTCTTTCCCCCACAAAACCCCTTTACTTCTTGTTTTTATCATATTTCCCACTGCTCTCAGTAGTGTCTCACCAAGTAATGCATTATTACAGTTTAACCAAGGTACCATGAAAAGTGAAAAATGAATGTGCCTCTTCTCACTGGAGAGAGTACACCTGCTTGCATTTGCTTTACACATTTTTGCTTGTACAGAAATGTGGAGGGATTATTTACTCTCTGTAAACCTTACTGTGAGGACGAATAAGAATTATCCTTTAATCTTCCCTATAACAAGCTTTACACATTAGGGAGTTGGTGAAGGACCTTAAGGGTTCTTTTTCTCTGTGTTGCCAAAGCTCACCCTTCTCTTAAAGGTATCATATTCTGAGATCATGGTGGTATCTCAGCATCCAAAGCCTGTGGATTGTACTCTGAAAGCAAGAGAGTAGCATGGTTATTAATAATGATATTCAAAATGCTTACTCCTTAAACTGTTCCTTCCTGTGTCCTCAAGTGTAGCAGGTGACTGACTTATTTGCTTGGTCAACATCACCGTCCATTTGGTGACAGCCCATTAGAGCCAGAATGATGCCTCGGGTTCCACCAGCAGGACCTCTGGGTTCAAACTTGCTACTCACCTCTGACACCTGTCCCTAAAATGTGTTTATCATCTCAGGCATTTAGGCACTTTGCTTTATCTTCTTCCTTCATTTTGCTCAAGGTTCAGTTGCACAAACTTCAACTTGTGGGCCCTTACTTCACTTCCTTCTTTCTTCTTCCTGTTTTTCAGTAATTTTTGGTACTTTAATGGTGCCTTTATTTGGATACCAAATAGCTCTTTGGGGTCCCGAGAGTTTATTTCTTGACTCCCATTTTGTTCTCTAAACATCGTACCTCCTCCAAGACTTAAAAGACCTTGAAAGATGCTGCTTTGTGAAATAGAAAGTTATGTAAATATGCCAATATGTGATTTGCTTTGAATTTCTTAGTAGAAATGTTGGAAACCTGGGGTGAGGATGTCTGATATGGGTAGTATCGGACAAGGAAAACCAAATAAACTCTTAAGAGTTAAAGTATGTACAGATTATTCATTTTCTAAAACAAGTTTCTCACAAGAGAAGCAAACTGCTGGTAACTAGTGAGGAGGCTCGAGTAAGCAGCCTCTTAGAAATCTTAAGACAATGAAAGATTAGGAGAGAGAAAAATGTTTCAAAAGTTGAGGAAGTATATTACAGAACTGAGAGACCTGGATGGCTGGGAATCTAAAGGAGACTTCCTAAGCAAGAGCTGAAGAGTTAGCACAAGCTTAGCGCTAGCTAAATTACTCAGGTGTGAACTGGCCTGCGCATTCTGTTAACCTGATCAGTTATATGCACTACAGGGTCCTTTAGGTTTTATAATGCTTATGTATATCCTGAAGAGTGACCCTGTCTCCCAACAAACACTCTGTCTCCCTGACCAGAGGTGAACCCTCTCTGGGAGCCCTATTTCTAATAATACCCCCCTCCCAAATTTGTTTCTATTTTAATTCATATTTATCCATCTCTACTTTCATTTTTCTAGTTTCAGTTTTCTTTTCAAAGAGAGAATTTTGTTTGAGCAAGAGTAATAACCGTAGTAAATATGTACATTTTTACTTTAATTTTATGTACTATATAATTATGTTATATTTACCCGGAGAGGCTAACCTTTTAGCTACCTGGTGCTGCATCACCACAAATGGCACCTCGCTGAAAAGAAAACTTTTAAGTTTTCAGGACAGAGTATTCTTATTTGCTCACCCCACACGTAGTGACCAAAATGAAAAATTGAGGTTTACTATTTTTACCTTTAGTACATAATTTAAACAGACTATGTACTTATCGCAATAAACTTTTTTTAGATACTGTGAATATAGTAGCTGATATTTGGAAATTTGTCTTGGGAGTTCTTAACTCATCCCTTCTCTAACTTTTTAGTGACAATAACTATTCATGTTTATTTTAGAAAATTTTAAACCTGGAAGCAAAAGGAAGATCTAAGTCACCTATATGTCTATCTCCTGTTAACATTTTGCGTTATCTTTCCAGCATGTTATGCTTACACATGCAGCTTTTAAGAAAACAGGAAAATACGGTCATGCACGTAGTTTTTGCACACATGACTGCATCATGAAGTTGTCACCCTCTGCCAAACATGGCAAAGGAGCATTTCACTGTTCCGTGGCCTCCATCACCATAGCTGATTTCAGCGGTCCGCTAGTTTGGACATGGTCATTTCCAGTTTTTCAGTGTTTTTGACAGTGTCAGAGACTCAGAGCTCAGTGTTTGTTCACATTCTTAGGGTGCTAATAAAATATTAGGAATGTATTTTACAGCAGCTCTGGAGAGGAGCTGGGTGATTTTGTTTTTAATATGTAAGACATAAAATCTCACTCTTTTTGCTTTGGCTTTCTTTGTTCATCAGCAGAATTAAACACTTTCTCAGTTTCAGTGTAAAGGTGTAAAGGGTTTATTTCCTGTTGTTGCAGAAGGTCTGAACGCCCTTTATGAAATTAAATAATTATTTAAGTTTCACTGTTATGATAGTGTGTGACCTTCATGTCATTCCTTACGACTCGCTGTGAGGGGCGTCTGGAGTGTGGACGTAACAGTACAACTTTGTGTCATGAAGGAAGGAACTAGGTTGGCAGTTGTTTCTTCACGGAAGACCCAACAGAAAAACTGCAGAAAGCAGAGGTTGCAGACCAGGCCTTTCTAATCTGTTGTTCAACCTTCCTCTCTGGGCTTTAAAAAAGAAATCCCATTTCTAAGGGTGTTTTGAATGCAGCCTGTATTAGGCAGAGGAAAGTACAGAGTGACCTTTCAAGATATTTTAAATTTAAGATTCTATAATTAGAAAACACTGTGAGTTCATGATGCCATGTCACTGTTAAAGCACCCATCTAAATTAGTGGGATTATGCTACCGTGCACCTCCTTTTTAATTCTTTTTGAAAAGGGCACGCCTTTTAAGTTTGACTAGGTGGAAGTCATGTTTAGCTATGTAATTGAATAAAATGTGTGTGCTGATGACATTGTCGACATCATTAATACCTCGTTTTAATCAATTGCGATTGTCCACAGACTTAAGTTTTGGACCAAGAGCAACTGTCTGCTTTTCTTTCGTTTGACTTAGGCTTCCTACCTAAGGAACAAGAGGTTGCTGTTTTATGAGCTGCTTTTCCTTTGAGCTTCTCCCAGTTTGCCACTGTCGGCTTGTTTCTGTGTGGCTGTGTAGGTAGGGACCCGAGAAGCGTTGGGCCGTTGGGATGTGTCTCCTTGACGAGTCTCTGGTAGCCTAGTTCTCACTTAATCAGGTGTTTCTCCAAGCCAGCAACTTGTAATCTTGTCAGCTCATGTCAACATGAACTAATTACCACCATTCTGCGGTACACCAAAAAAATATATCTTTTTTGCCCATCTGACAAAAACATAGGTACAGTTTTGATTCATTCATACCAGATGGCAATTGTTAGGTTGGCTACTGGCATTTTAAAAAAATTGTTTTGACAATCTAAGGGGAAAAAGAGGTCAGTGGCCCTGACTAAATAGTCAGGTATTGTGTGTTTTAAAAATTCAACACCAGCTGAAAATTGCTGCTCTAAGCTAATTTCATTTGATTTTATAAGTGGGTAATTAAATTGATCCTTATGAGGGAGTCACTCAGGTTGGCAGGCACATAGCTAAGCCCGGGGAGGTCGCTGGTGGCTGTTAGCAATGCAGCTGCCACTGCAGACAGGCAGGCACAGTGTGGGGCCCCCTGGAGGCCGCGTGTGTGAGCGCCTTTACTATTAAGGGCCCCGTGACCCCTTCGGTTCATGTGACTGACTATGAGTGTACATTATTTTTCCCTAATAACCTCTGTGCTGCAGAAATGTCTTAAGATTGGGAACCTCTGAAGGGTTTTAAAGAAGAGAGTAAGATTTCAGAAAGACTGATGTGGAAAATTGGGCGGGGGGGGGTTAACAAATTGATTACCATAATCCAGGGAAATGGGGCGGTGTCTGGAAGTAGATCAGGTTAGTGGGGATGTGAGTGGACAAGAGGGAGGGTAGTAGCTGGAGAAGGTTCCAAGTGAAATGAGAAAAACATCCTCCAGGGGTGGGGTGGTCCTTCCAAAGGGTTATGTGCGTGTCCCCCTGAGAGTGCTGGAGGTAGGTGGAGCAGAAAACTAAGCTGCCCGCCTCTTGTTACGGGCCTTCCTGGAACACGGCATTTTTGACCAGTAGAAGTTTATTTTATTTCTATACTGCATTTCAGAGGTACTTTTGGCCTTTTATTTTCATAACAGCTTTATTGAGATAAATCACCCACCATAAAAATCACCCTGTAAAGAGGACAGTTCACTGGTTTTTTGTATATTTACAGAGTTGTGTAACCATCACCACGATCTAATTTTAAACCATTTACATCACCTGCAAAAAGAAACCCATTACCATTCACTCCCTATTTGCCTCTACCCTGCAGACGCTGGTTACCACTAATCTACTTCCTGTCTCTGGATTTGCCTGTCTGCACATGTCACATACATGCAATCATACAACATGCACTCTTTTGAAACTGGCTTCCTTCATTTGGCATAATGTTGTCAGGGTTTGTTTCTGTTGAAGCATGTATCACCCTTCTTATTGCCCAGTATTTTTTATTTATAGATATGCCACATTTTGTTTATCCATTCATTCATCCGTTGATGTGCATTTGGATTGTTTCCACTTTTTGGCTATTATGAATAATGCTGCAGTGGACATTTCTGTGCAAGTTTTTGTGTGGACTGATGTTTTCATTTTTCTTGGGTCTGCACCTAGGAATGACACATTTGTTCTTGAGCCTCTTCCAACAGCTGAATATTTCTGGTGAAAGTGGCATCTCCATTGAAAATCAGCTTCTGGTTGCAGACGGGTATATATCTTGTGATTATTAAATGGGTTGTTAGGCGGTTAAAAGATACCTAGATCAACTACTGTGTGTGTGTGTAACTGTAGTTGGGTAGTTGATCTCAGGGGGTACCTGAAGGATGTTTATACTGTGGTTCTGTGAACTGGAGGCCTCTGGACTGTAGCAGTGTATGTTCACTTCCCCCCACATCTCACTTACTGTCTTAACTAAAACGGCATTTCCTCAGAGAGACTCCCGGACTGTTTGCTGTAAATCAGCCATATTAGCTTTGCTCTGATTTTGACTGACTTCTCTAGGAGACATTATCACAATTTTTTGTTAATCTATTAGTTTGTTCCCATGTGAGAATGGGAGTAGCATGAGGGAAGGGAATCTGCTCCACTTCTGAACAGGGTCCATCATATATTAAGGAAATACCCATAGAATGAATGGCCCAGTTGCTTTCCTGCCCCTGAGATGCTGGTAGCTGTTAGAACCAGTGTTTTCCTGGGGACAGTATCAGATAGCTCCTCCTTTCACCTCCACCCCCCGGAAACCAGCAAAACGTCACCAGAAAGCATCATTCTTATTTACCCTCTCACTTCTTCCACTTCTTACAGCTGTCGCCCTCTGCCCTGCACTGCTCTTTGCAGGGAGAATCAGCTGTGAGACCGGGACTGCTGACTGCTGCCTGGACCAGTGCGGGGTCGCCGGGCGCCATCTGCACACAGTAGGTCTGATATTTCCTGGCACTACATTGTAAGTGTAATTTACATCAACAGAAGGTTGGCTGCCTCCCCGTTGTCCTGCAACTTCTCTGCTGGCTTCTCTGTCCAGTTAAAACCTTCATTTCATAAGTGCCTCAACAATGAGAATTTCTATTTTATAATCAGAAAAGGGTTAGATTTCAAGCTGTTTCAGGCGAGAGGATGCTTCCTTGCTCACCGGACTGTTGTCTTAAATGCCAGCAAGAGAAAAATAGTGGTAACATCGAACCTCATTCCATTACCGCTAAGAGACAGCACTCAGTAGTTGCATCAATGACGCACCAGGAAAGGTTTGTGGCACTAAAAATCTTCAAAGAAACGTCAGTCAGCTCTGCCCCCATTTGGCAACGTTACTACAATTATTGTTAGCAATGTTATTCTGCTTTATAGTTATTTAAAGCAAGGCTAACGCGGTGTGGTAGTCGCACCTATTCTGTCCCCATTGAGTAGGAAGGAGGCTTTCTCTTCTGTGATGGGCATCATGCAAGTCAGTTCGCTATACCAATTTGAATTCAATCTCAGTGATAATTTTATTCCCCAAAATAAAGATAGCAGTTGAATCTTTAATACAAAATGTTTTCTCTTTTTTCTCTATGTAGATACACCTTATGACTGGGGCTCATTTGACTCTTACGATAGCTATTCTTTTTCGTCATCACTTGTTAGTATGGTGTTTGCCTAAAAAGACCTCAGCTGTAAGATGGAGCCCAGGGCCATGTAATCCCAAGTTAATTAAAAATGAGTTTTTATGAATGTTTGAGTCTATTCAGCATAGCATTCTGTAGGCTGATTTGTTTTCTGTAAAATTCAAAATTATTCTAGGAATGTTCCTGGGATTCTAATGCCTATATTGGGCTGATATTATTGCTGTACAGCCACATGGGCTCTACTGCCCACTGCCCATAAATTCCAGAGGCAGAGGTTTGGTGAAAAAGGAAGGGAGTTGTTTATTTAAAGGCTATACAATTTGGAAGAATGACAGGCTTCTGCCTCAAAGCCCATTCCCTTTAAAACACCCAAAGGCAAATAACCCTCCACCTCTTGCCAGCTATGTTCAGGGTTGGGCCTGCAATCCCTTCTCCCATTTAAAAGTACTGTCCTTTGAGACATGCGGGTGGCTAAGGCATGATTATGCAGGCAGCTTGGCTGGTTCCTGGTCACAGCCTGGCTTCAGGCATCTCTGTGTGTGCCTGGCCGGTCAGGGCCGTGCAGTAGTAGCTGCTGCCACCGCTTGGTGCACAGGGCAGGGCATGAGGCTTAGAGCCTGGCTACGTGGTCCCCAGTGCCCGCTGGTCCAGGAACACCAAGGCCCCCAAACCCTGGCCAGGCTAGCGAGGAAGAAGGAAAGAGAGCAAGCTTCCACATGTGCTCCATTTTAAATCTTTCACCCCCAAATCCCACACTCTGTGGGAGTGTCCAATTTGTTAGCCAATTCGGGCTAATGTCTACCATGCACATCAGCCCACACTGTGTCCTTGCCCTTCCTCCTGCCGCCATGATCTGGAAGCAGGTAGGAGGGCTTTCTAGCTGCCCAAGGCGGGGCGTCAGCTTGTTACATGTGTGTTGTGACCTTCTCATCCCTCTGCAGGCTCTGTGCAAACTGTGTCAGGAGCTGCGTTAGTTGTGGGGATGTGGAAGCCCATCAAGCTCCAGCTCTGGTTTCAATGTTGGGCTACCTTCACTTCCCAGCCCCTCTCGGGGTCCCTCCCTTCTCGGGGGAAGGCAAGCTCTTTTACCAGCTGCTGGTTCAATCCGATGGCTTGGGGTGTCCTGCAACCCTTCTCTTCTCTAGGGAAGTGCAACCTCTGGTGCCGGATGGGGGTTCCCCTGCTCCTCAGCAATCTGGCCAGACCCCTCTGTTACAATACCAGGAATGACAACTATTTCTAAATGTTTGACCCCACTGGTATCTTCCTCCCTTTGCCTGGTTGTCTCTCCTAGTGAAGTCGGATAAAGGAAAGAATGCATTTATTCAGCAAATACTTACTGAACAGTTTCTGTGTGTTGAACACTTTTTTCAGTCTTGCAAAGAAGGCAGTGAACAAAACAAAATCCTTGCTTTCATGGAGCTTTTAAAAAAACTCCCATATATCTTCAACAAACAAACGGGAGAAGGGAGGTACAGAGAACTTGGCTCACTTTCAGGTGTCTTGGAGAAAACCCCTGGAAGACAGCAGCCAGGCACAAGAGGAAAAGAACGTTATTGGAACCCGATTTAGAAAATAACCTTGTGCTCAAATTTAATCATTGCAAAAATGGAGAAGCTTATTAAAACAACAAACAAACAGAAAGATGCCAGGTTGATGGAACTGGGGCTTAGAAAAGAAAGAGGAGCTACTTTCCAAGTGTACCATTCTAGTACCTTTTTTCAGGTTTACAGATTCTGCCCAAATTCTGCCTCGAACATCCCCTCCCAGCCTCGTTGGCAGAGTCTAGTGCATCGTTCCCATTCTCTGTGCACAGACAAGCAACTATGAACGTGAACTCGTATTTGTGCCCTTCGTGAAGACAACGAACTACACTTCTCTGCAGTGTGTGTTTTTCTCCTAGTGTATATAGGAGGTTTTAACACATCAGAACTGAGAGAGCTTCCTCGTTCTTTTTTTTTTTTCCTCAACAGTGACAGAGTAGTCCATTGTCTGGATGTGCCACAATTTTAGGTAGTGACCTATCGAGAGACATTTGGGTTGTGGCCAATCCTGTGCTCGTAAGCAGTGCTGCAGTGAATAAATAACTTTGTGCATAGGTTATTCCTCATGTACGCAGTGATGCCATGTATGCAAGTGATGTTCGCCAGCTTATGTAGTTGGCAAAGTAGAAGTGCTGATCACAAAGTGTGTGTACAATTTTAATAGCTATTGTCAAATTGCCTCCCAGAGAGGGTTTTTCTTATCCTTACCACTGCTAGAAACTTGTGAGATGAACTGTTAGCAGGGTCTGGAATTTTTGCTAATTCGGTGGGCTAAATGGTGTCTCAGAATAGTTTCGGTATAGGAGTATTATTTGTTCAGAAGCTTCAGTGTGTTTTTTTCAAAGAAATAAAATGCTCAGAAAGCTAAACAGGACTCAAATTCAGCTGTTTTGTATTATATAAGTGGATGATTAAAGGCCATCCTAAATCTTCTGTTATGTAATTGAAAATAATCCTTGTTCAGGTTAAAAGTGCTGCGTTTTAAATACTGAAAACACACAGGATAAGACTGTTTCTCAGGCTTGTGACGTACCTAGGCGACCGGCTAAGAGCGCGTCCTTTCCCCTGTGGTTTGTGCTGTGTGATGTAGCTGATTGAAGCAGGGCCGTGTACAGAAACGAGTTACCACATCGGGCCTGAGTGTGCCGTCCTTAGTCAAGCCTGCTCGTGGGCTTGGCCCCGGCTGGCCTCTGGGAGTTGAGGAGGGTTCCCAGCATGATGTCACTGTGCTGAGCTGTATGTGCAAACCATGATGGTGTGTGGGGAATACCTGCCTTCGTTCTGGGAGGAATTTGGGGACATGCCCGGCCGCAGGTGTCTGTGTGAGCAACCCCAATAAAAACCCCTGAGTCACTAATGAGCTTCCCTGGCAGACAGCCTCTCACAGGTGTTGTCACACTCATTGTTGGGGAACTGAGTGTAACCTCTGTGACGCCCCTGGGAAAGGAGCCTTGACGGCTCGCTGCTGGTCGCCTCTGGAGTTTGCTCCACATGCCCTTTTCCTTGGCTGATTTTATTGTGTGTTCTTTTGTTGTGACAAATCATAGCAGGGAAAAAACTACATGCTAGGTTCTCTGAGTCCTTCTACTGAGTCACTGAACTGGAAGTGGCCTTGGAAACTCAGACACAATCAGCTTTGCAAAGACTTTAATACTGTCTGCAGTATCGGTGGTGAGTGACACACGTATTTTTTGCGTGCAGTTAATTGACCTTTGGCATTGTATCTTGACTTGTAGTCTGTATTCTGTGGCAAAATGTGTAATCCATGAGATTTCTGAACAGGGATTTAGCATTTACATCTACAAGTGGAGGCAACAAGAAGGCTGCCGGGCACTGAACGGTTTTAGGTTTAGTGACGAATCCGCAACTTGTCTTGGGTCCTCCTAATGTCCATATTTAGGCTTAAAAGTTGCTGTCTTTAATTTTCTATAATTTGATTGTTAGCTAAATGGTTTATTCAAATTCCTTTGGATTCACAGCCACTGAATTTTAGTTTGGCTACCTGATTTCTAACTATGCTCCGACTCTAAAGCTCACCCACAAATCAGGAATCCTAGAAACCTCCCTCAGGATGGCAGGTCTTCATCTAGGTGGGATATAAGGCCCAAAGATTTTGAAATAAAGTTTTATTTCATATAATTTCATATTGGCATCTCATTTGAGATTTGTAAATACTCAAATAGAAAACTGACAGACATTTCAAACATAAAGATTAGTTTGTTTAAACTGCTTTTGCTAAAGAATTAGATGGAGTCTGAAGGGAAGCACTTATGTTTACGTGATTTAAAATGTTAAACATAGACCAGAGTGGTGCTCCTCATGCTCACAGTTGACTGGTATATTTTTTTATGATAATCGCTAAGATTGCCATTGTGGCAGCTGCTGTTCTTTACATACGCACCTTATTTAATTTTCATAGCAACTCTATGAGGTCGCTACTGTTAACTCCGTTTTGAGACACAGAGGGTTTAACCGACTTGCCCAAAGTCCAATGATTAGCTAGAATGAGACAGAACTAGAATTTGAATTCAGCTCACCTCTCTTCAGAGGCTGAGTTCTTAGCCACTCTGCTTTCTGGGGTCACATGGTTAGTGGTGCTTGCATGCTATTCCTTCTGCCTTAAATAACCCCACCCCAACTTGCCCAACCCCGCTTTACCCTGCAGAAGAGAATTGAGAGGCCCTTTCTTCCAGGAAGGCTCCGCCTCCTGGGGCCTTCTTGGACTGGGGGGTGTGCCTTGGCCATGTGTTTCCATGAAGCCATTGGCTTTTTTTCAATTATACTTGACACATAGTATTTTATTAGTTTCAGGTGTACAACATAGTGATTAGACATGCGTACATCTTATAGATGGATCACCCTGATAAATCCGGCACCTGCCTGACACCAAACGTTGTTATCACAATATCAGTGACTGTAGTCCCTTGCTGTGCTTTGCATCCCCGGGACTGTTCTGTAACTTCCAATGTGTGCTTCTTAATCCCTTCTTTTTCATCCATCCCCCAAACCGTCCCCACATCTGGCACCATCGGTTTGCCCTCTGTATCTATGAGTCTGTTCCAGTTTTTTTTTTTTGTTCATTAATTTCTTTTTAGATTCCACATATAAAAGAAATCATATGTTATTTGTCTCTCTCTGTCCAACTTACTTCATTTAGCATAATGCCCTCTAGGTCCATTCGTGTTGTTGCAGGAATTCAGTCTTTTTTATGGCTGGGACATATTGTATTGTATATGTGTACTAGTTTTTCTTTATCCATTCATCTGTTGATGGGCATGTAGATTGCATTCATATCTTGGCTATTGTAAATAGTGCTGCAATGAATATATTGATACATATGTCTTTTTGATTTAGTGCTTTGAGTTTCTTTAGAGGAAGAGCCAGAAGCAGAGTTTCTGGTTCCTTCTTTGTCTATTGTTATATAGCCTTTATTTTAAAACCTATTTTCTCTGGTTATAAGGATTGCTACCCACCTTTTTTGTTTTTATTTGCATTTTCATGAAATATCATTTTCCATTCCTTTAATATCAGTCTGTGTGTGTCTTTCAATCTGAACTGAGTCTGTTGTAGACAGCACATGTAAGGGTCTTGTTTTGTTTTTCATTCGGCCATGGTATGTCTTGATTGGAGCATTTATTCTATTTGCATTTAAAGTAATTGTTGATAGATATGTATTTTTTGCCATTTTATTATTCATATATTTTTTAAGATTTTATTTATTTCTTTTGTTAGAGGGGAAAGGAGGGAGAAAGAGAGGGAGAAAAACATGATGTGCGAGAGAAACAGTGATCAGTTGCCTCTCTCATGCCCCTAACTGGGAACATGGTCTGCAACCCAGGCATGTGCCTTGACTGGGAATCGAACCAGCAACCTTTTGATCTGCAGGCTGGCATTCAGTCCACTGAGTAACACCAGCCAGGACATATTATTCATATCTTTAACTTTATTTTTTCTTCTAAAGAAGGTCCTTTTAACATTTCTTGTAATACTGGTTAGGTGGTAAGGAATTCCTTTAGCATTTTGTTGTCTGGAAAGATTTTGTTCCTTGATTTTAAATGATATCTTTGCTGGGTAGAGTAATATTGGTTGTAGGTCCTTGCTTTTCATCACTTTGAATATATCTTGCCAATCTCTTCTGGCCTGCAAAGTTTCTGCTGAGAAATCAGTTGACAGTCTTAGGGGAGTTCCCTTGTAGGAAACTAACTGCTTTCCTCTTGCTGCTTTTAATATTTTCTCTTTGTCTTTAACCTTTGGCATTTTAATTATGATGTGTCTTGGAATGAGCATCTTCAGGTTTATCTTCTTTGGGACTCTCTGTGCTTCTAGGACTTGTATGTCTATTTCCTTCAGCAGATTAGGGAAGTTTTCCATCATCATTTTTTCAAGTAGGTTTCTAATTTATTTGCTCTCTCTTCTCCTTCTGACACTACCATGATGCAAGTGTTGGTACACTTGAAATTGTCCCAGAGGCTCCTCATACTATCCTTATTTTTTGGATCCTTTTTTCTTTTTGCTGTTCTTACCGGGTGTTTTCTGCTTCCTTATCTCCCAAATTGTTGATTTGATCCTCTGCTTCATCTATTCTACTATTGATTCCCTGTAATATAGTCTTCATTTCAGTTATTATAGTCTTTATTTGTCACTGGTTCTTTTTATGTTTCTACCTCCACTTTTATGTTTCCTAATGGGCCAAGAGAGGCCATTTTAATGGAAAATCCACTGGAAATGTTTTGGGTAGATCCATAAGTTGGGTGAGGTGGGGTCTCAAGGAATCACCAGCATGGGGTGAACAGTGTTAGCTACATTGATGGAAACTCAGATATGGTGCCCCCATGTTGGCTTTGTGGGGAAAGGGCTCAGCAAAGGAACAGTGGCTTCTACCAGTACTTCTCTTTGGAAGAGAGCTGCCCCTCCGGCCCTCACCCTGAAACCAGATGATTCAGTTCCTCCCCATTTGTTCCTGGAGCCTTTTGAGCTGCTGTCCCAGTTCTGGAGCTCAGAGCAAGTATGCCTGTGGACTAGTCTGGGGGGAGGTTGGGCCCTTTAAGAGGAACACCTGGGACTCCAGAAGGTTTCCATCTCAGTAAACCACAATCGCCATTGGTTTTCACAGCTAGAAGTTTTGGGGACTTCTCTTCCCAGCACTGGGTCCTAGGCTAGGGAGCCTAGTATAGGGCTGGGACCCCTCACTTCTTCAGGGGTCCCTCCACAGCTAAGACGTCCCTCCTGATTTTTAACTGCCACACGTAGGTGTGGAACCAGCCTATTCTGTGTCTCTGGCCCTTCTACCACTGTCCCTCCTACTAGTTTCGATATGGTTTTTCTGTGTGTCCTTGGTTATAGGATTTCTGTTTAGTTAGAGTTCAGGTGGTTCACAACGATGGTCATTCTGCAGTTTAGTTGTACTTTTGACGTGGTTGTGGGAAGAAGCAAGGACAGCATTGACCTACTCCATCTACCATCTTGACTAGAAGTCTTCATCTATTGGACTTCTAATAGTACTGAATAGGTGTCAAGCATACTGGAACCCTTTTGTTAGGATGAATATTATTTGGTAAGGGTAAGGAAAAAATTTTCTAAGTTACTTTGTATCTTTCAGTCTGTAAGCATTACATAAATTTAGGAGTCAGGACTTTCCCATAAAGGTAAGGTAACATTTAGGCACACCCTTTGGTCTTGCTTTCTGTGTCTTTAGCAGGCCTGGGTGAAAACGAGGACAAGCAGAAAACTCCAGTATCTGGTATGTGTGGATGTGTTTGCTTTTGTTTAAAGCACTTTTCCTCCTTTGAATATTTAATGCATAGAAATGACTAAGAAACATGGCGGTGCCACAAAATATAAGAGGAATAGCAATAACTGGAGGAGAATTTATATGGAATACAAACCACTTTTTCATTCTAGAGTGTTTTATTCTATTTAGATTGTTGGCGTCTAGAGTGACTTAGGCATGTGTGCTAACTTAAGTTTGAAGATAAAAGCAAAATGGCCTTAGGCCGACTGCAGCATGTTTATATTTATTACGGTATTTGAGGATGAACCCCTTCAATTCTGAAGCTACTTATATGTGGTCATCAATTCTGTCTTGTTATTCTTCCCCCCTCATCCCCAAATAAAAAAAGAGAAAGATATTACACTTTTTCTGGCCTGCATGTGGCCTACCAAATGAGTCAACCCTCTAGTTGCCTGGAAAAAGTTCTTTTCTGACTGTGAGGTCAAAAGGAGTGACTTAGTGCTGTTTAAGAATATGTTATATTAACTGAATTTATGAGGGAGATCTAATTCCTATAGGGATGGCAGGTTACTTCTATGACACCATATAATTTTAGTTCCCTATATACGTAAGATTCATGTAATTATCTTTTGTCTTAAAGCTTTTCTTCAGAATTCAGTAAGTAAAATACTGTAGCATATATTTCAGCTGTAAAGAGTTTGTCCATTCCATGCACAGTATAAGGCCTTTTGAATTTCTGTGACTTAAAAAGAACGTGGGAAAGAACGTTGTCATGGTTAAGTGTGACATCAACAGTCTAGTGCTGGGAGGAGGTTGTGCTTAATAAATGTGTGCCTTACGACTGGCTGTACCTGTGCCTAAGTCACCTTCCTCCTGCCAAACACAAATAGGTTTCTAGGCAACCAGAGTGATTCAGACACTAAACACCTCACTTCAGTGAAATGTCCATCTGCAGTGATTCCAGGAAATGCCCCTCTTATAGGTCACTAGGGAGTGGGATGAAGATTTGCACAGGCACTAAAGGCATCTGATGAGTCGGAGCTGGTAACCATGCGTTAGAAGGCAGGGCTGGCTAATATTTGGAAGGAAGTTACCTCACCGGGCACACACAGAGTATAACCTGCATCGAAACTCTGGAGAGGAAGTTGGATGGGGGAATGGTGGGATCTCTCCCTAGAATGACTCACGAGGAAGGGAAAGTAATTCATGGCCCTTAGGGGCGAAAAAATAGTACATCTCTAATTGTAAAAATAGACCAAGACCTCGGAAAATCACAACACAGCGTAGTGGCTAAGAACATGAACTCTGGATCTGCATTTCTAGGTTTCACTTCCTCATACCTCAAATGGTGGTGATAAGGGTACCTGCTTCATAAAGTGGCTGTGCATATTAACATGTTAATATCTGGGAAGCACCAGTCTCTTAAACTCCGGGGAAGTGTTATGCCCTCCACCCTCCAGACTATTCCCTCAGTGTTGGGGGCAGAACTGTGAAGGAATGAAGGAAAACCCAAAGATAGGTAAGAACTTTTTTAGTGATTTATCTCTTCTTTTATGACTTTGAGGACTGCAGTTGTAGAAATTATAATTATAGCATCATTTAAGGAACCTCTCCAAAGGTTTCAGCATTATATACTAGAGTTAATTTAAAAATGCTTAAAAGCCCTGGTCAGTGGTATAAAAGAAGTACATGACCATTTTATTGAGTAACTGTAAAGATTTCTGTACTGCCAAAATAATAGCCTAATGACTTAAGGTTAACTTTTGGATCTCTGTAAAAAGTAAGAGGAAAACCTGTTTAACTCTAAAATTTTGTGACATTCCTCGAAGCCACATGTATAGTGCTTCTCCAGCTTTGGCCTTGACGGTAGAATCCATGTTTTAAATGCAGTCTTCTACCTTGAATAACTTTCTGTGAGTTTAGAATGCCAATTTAGGAGAAATGCTCTTATGTTCGGTTTGTTTTATAAAGAAGCTAGAGTTTTCCCACTAATTTAAATTCTCA